>PVIW01011546.1:0-36899 GCA_004026585.1 Noctilio leporinus | reverse complement strand
AGAGGCATATGAAAGAATGCTCAACATCGCTAGTCATCAGAGAGATGCAAATTAAAACTGCATTAAGATACCACCTCACACCTGTCAGAATGGCAATCATCAGCAAATCAACAAACAGCAAGTGTTGGCGAGGATGCGGGGCAAAGGGAACCCTCATACACTGTTGGTGGGAATGCAGGCTGGTGCAGCCACTGTGGAACACAGTATGGGGTTTCCTTAAAAAACTAAAAATGGAACTGCCTTTTGATCCAGCAATTCCACTACTTGGAGTATACCCAAAGAATCCTGAAACACCAATTCATAAGAACCTATGCACACCTATGTTCATAGCGGCACTATTTACAATAGCCAAGTGATGGAAACAGCCTAAGTGCCCATCAGTGGATGATTGGATCAAAAAACTTTGGTACATTTACACAATGGAATTCTATGTAGCAGAAAGAAAGAAGGAACTTGTACCCTTTGCAACAACATGGATGGGACTGGAGAGTATTATGCTTAGTGAAATAAGCCAGTCAGTGAAGGACAAATATCATATGATCTCACCTCTTACGGGACAATAATGAACAAAACTAACAACAACCAAAACAGAACCAAGTATACGAATACAAGGAATAGGCCTTCAGTGGTCAGGGGAACGGGGTAGGGGGGAGGGAGAGGTAGAGGCAAAGAAGGGGATCAGTTTAGACAAGAACCTAGTATAAAGGAACCATGGACATGGACAACAGGTGGGATTGACTTTGGGGGGAATGGGTGGGTGGGTGGGGGGACAGAGGGAAGCAAAAAGGGGATGGATGTAATACAACAACAATAAAATTAAAAAAAAAAAAGAAAGATAACATGTATTCTATGTAATATACACCCACATTTTCTTACATTTTTTCTCTTCAATACATTCAAATTTTCTAAGAATTGTTGCAAGTAACTTTATTTTCCCAATTTGGGAAATAATTTCAACCTAACAAAACTTAATCTACAGTAGTAATGAAGATATAATGAAAATATAACTATACATTATATAGTAATATCTACTTATAACAAGATTATTTGAAAGCATTCATAAGTTAAAGTTGATTCTTATCCATTCAGTTACCCTATATATTTTGATTGGTGCATTTACATTTAAGGTTATTATTGATAGTTACTTATTTATTGTAATTTCTCCCTTTGTGCCTGTGTTCCTCTCTATCCCCTCATCTTTGTAAAGCATACCCTTTAGCATCTCTTGCAATGCTGGTTCAGTGGAGATAGATTCTTTTGGCCCTCTTTTTGTCTGGGACAATCCTCATTTCACCTTGTATGTGATTAGCGGTTTCTCTCTTGCTGTTTTAGGCTTCTCTGTCTATGAAATGTGTTATTTTAATTATGATGTGTCTTGAAATGGGCCTGTTTGGGTTCATCATCATTGGGACCCTCTGTGCTTCCTGAAGTTGTGTGACTTTCTCTTCTCAAGTTAGAATGTTTTCTGTCATTACCTTTTCAAACAGGTTTCTATCCCTTGCCCCTCTTCTTCTGGTATTCCCATGATATGGATATTATTATGTTTCATGTTGTCCTGTAACTCTCTTAACACCTCTTCATTCTTTTTCAGTCTTTTTCATTTTGTTGCTCTGTTTGGGAATTTTTTTTTTTTTTCTACGTTGACCTCCAGCTCACTGATCTGATTTTCTGCTTCTGATTCCTTCTACTGTGTTATTTAATTCAGAAAGTATATTATTTATTTCCTCTTGGCTCTTATTGATAGTTTCTATGTCCTTTTTAATGCTGGTGTAGTTCTCAGCAAGTTCCTTGTAGCTTCCCTGGAGTTCTTTGTAGATCCCCTGCAGTTCTTCTTAGTTCCCTTGAAGCTGTTTGCAGTTTTCTTTGAACTGGCAGAGCTCTTTGAACTCCTCTATTATCATTATTTTGAATTCCATGGCTCATAGTTTTCTTGCCTCTATTTCATTTAGCAGTGTTTCTGAGGATTCCTCCTTTCCTTTGGACTGGGGGCTGTTTCTTTGTCTCCTCATTTTAGGTGGCTATCGTTTGTTTCTGTTTCTCAGATTGGTCTTCTTTGACTTCCTGTCTTCATGGTGTGACCTTCTGGGGTGTAGAGGTGCACTTTCTTTACTTCTTGGATCCAACCTAGTGAAGTCAGCTCATATCCCCAGTTTGGGCCTAGTCAGCCTGTTGGATACTGCCAGAGGTCCACTATCTTTGTCTGTCTCCTTCAGTTGTAATTCAATTAGTTTGTGACTATCCATTAGGTTTAGATACCACTGGGTGGGGCAGATTAATCCCTGTGGTCTGGGCTATTGCTTCCTTTCAGACTGCCACCACTTGGAGAAGAGTGGTCTGCCTTCTGTATGGGCAGTTGGTCAGCACTGGGCCCTCATGGGCTGATCCCTCATTTCATGCCTAAAAGCCACTGTCCCAGACTCTCCTTAAGCATTCTTAGCCCAGTCTGCCCTCCCTCTGCTAGAGACCAGGGTAAGTGGGTGCCAATGTATTTTTGTGCATGGCCATTTTAATAACTTTGTGTCTCTAGCTGTCTTTTTCAAGTCAGGAAACCTGGTGGCATTTGCTCTTCATAACTGGATGCTGTTTTGCTTTTAGTTTTGTTGCTGTAGGCTGGGAAGCCCAGCTCAGAGTTTAGAAGCCACTCTTCTCAGGTCAAACCCTTTGCTGCTGAGTTGTTTTTCCATCCCTCCCACTGCCACCCATGGGAGCCCAGCCAACCCTCTCATGTCTTTGTACTTCCTACCAGTCACATTGAAATGAAGTGGCCTCTTCTGTTCTGTCCATGGCTTTTCTATAGCCAATGTTCTATTGGTTATCCAGATGATTTCTCCCCAATTAAGTTGTAATTCCAGATTGCTCCTGGGAAAAGATTGATGTAGCTCCACTTATTCTTCTGCCATCTTGATTCTCCCATGTAGCCTAATATTCTCAATTTGTTAGATCTGATCTGCCTGGAAAATTGGTATGTAGCTAGCTCCCCTTAGTAAAACTTAGACCTAAAGAATAAGCAAAGTGCCCTGGCTGGTAGCACAGTGGATAAGGCGCCTGCCTGTGAACCCAAAGGTTGCAGGTTCAATTCCCCAGCCAGGGCACATAATCAGGTTGCAAACCAGGTCTCCAGTCAGGTCTGTGGCTGGAGGCAGGTGAAAAGCAACCATACATCCATGTCTCTCTCCCTCTCTGCCTCTCTCCATTCCCCTCTTTCTAAAACTAATGCAATAAAATCTTTAAAAAAAAGAATAAGCAAAGCTTTTCTGAGATAACTGGAATCCTTATGATGTTTCCTAACCTTTAAAAGTCACAGACACTGTACAGTATTATTTGTATTATATGCATGGTTCATAATATCCCTTCAGACCACATGTTCTTAGTTTATTGTTTTATTAGTTTTCTATTGTTACATAACAAATTGACACAAATTTGATAGTTTTTAATCTACTTGTTTTTTGTTTCACCTTTTTTATAGGTCAGAAGTCCAGGTACAGTGTAGTTGGTTTAAATGATCAGAATGTCACAATGCTAAAGTAAAGTTAATGTGTTGGCTATGTTCTTATCTGGACCTTTGGGTTTTTTTTTTCCCAAGCTCAATTAGGTTGTTGACAGAACTGTGTACCTTGTAACTAAGGAATGTGGTCTCCACTTGTTCTTCACTGTCATCTATGAGTCATTCTCAGCTTCTGGATGACAATCTCAGATCCTGGTTGTATGGCCTTCTACAGAGGCAGCTCCTAAATTTATTATTTGCTTTCTTCCAAACCAGAAGAGAATATCTCTGCTGCTTACAATTTCTCTCACTTTTCCAGTCTTGAGGTTTCACATAATTTGGTTAAGTCAGGCTTAACCAAAATAATCTCCTCCTTTGTTAACTTAAATAGACTGAATGGATACCTTAAGTTTATCCCCAAAAATTTTCCTGTTTACCATAGGATATTATGAGAATAATATTCAATCATTATATGAGAGATTATATAATGTATATATACCAGGTGTCAGGCTTCTGGGAAGCCATCTTAGAAATATACCTACCAATGTCCATGAATGAACATTTTCCCCCTTCAAATATACCCTAAGTTCAGTCTTTGATAGAGGCACCAAGAAGTGATTTTTTAAAAATGTTATTGTTGTATTACATCCATTCAATTTTTGCTCCCCACTGTCCCCCTCCCCACCCACCTATTCCCTAGAAAGTCAACCCCACCTGTTGCCCATGTCCATGGTTCCTTTATACTAGGTTCTTGTCTAAGCTGCTCCCCTACCTTGCCTATGCATCCCCCCTCACCACAACCCCTTTCCCCCTGACCACTGAAGGCCTATTCACTGTATTCATATATTTAGTTCTGTTTTACTTGTTGTTAGTTTTGTTCATTATTGTCCCATAATGGGTGAGATCATATGATATTTGTCCTTCATTGACTGGCTTATTTCAATAAGCATAATACTTTCTAGTTCCATCCATGTTGTTGCAAAGGGTACAAGTTCCTTCTTCCTTTCTGCTATATAGAATTCCATTGTGTAAATGTCCCAAAGTTTTTTGATCCAATCATCCACTGATGGGCACTTAGGCTGTTTCCAGTACTTGGCTATTGTAAATAGTGCTACTATGAACATAGGTGCACATAGGTCCTTATGAATTGGTGTTTCAGGATTCTTTGGGTATAGTCCAAGTAGTGGAATTGCTGGATCAAAAGGCAGTTCCATTTTTAGTTTTTTAAGGAAACCCCACATTGTTTTCCACAGTGGCTGCACCAGCCTACATACCCACCAACAGTGTATGAGGGTTCCCTTTGCCCCGCATCCTTGACAACATTTGTTGTTTGTTGATTTATTGATGATTGCCATTCTGACATGTGTGAGGTGGTATATTATTGTGGTTGTAATTTACATCTCTCTGATGACTAGTGATGTTGAACATTGTTTCATATGTCTCTGGGCCCCTTGTATATCTTCCTCAGTGAGTTGTCTGTTCAGGTCCTCTGCCCATATTTGAATTGGGCTGTCTGTCTCCCTGGTGTTGAGTCTCATTAGTTCTTTATATATTTTGGAGATCAGACACTTGTCTGAGGTATCATTGGCAATTATGTTTTCCCATACAGTTGGTTCCTTTTGAATTTTGCTGGTATTTTCTTTAGCTGAACAGAAACAATTTGATATAGTCCCATTTGTTGATTCGTTCTATGGTTTCCTTTGCCCTTGGTGAAGTATCAGTAAACATATTTTTGCGTAGGATATCGAAAAGTTTACCGCCTATATTTTTCTCCAGGACGTTTATGATGGCATTGCTTATGTTTAAATCCTTTATCCATCTTGAGTTTATTTTGGTGTATGGTGTAAGTTGGTGGTCTAGTTTTGTCTTTTTGCATGTTGCTGTCCAGTTCTCCCAACACCATTTGTTGAAGAGACTGTTTTTACTCCATTTGATGTTCCTTCCCTCTTCGTCAAATATTAGTTCACCATAGAGTCCTGGGTTAATTTCTGGGCTCTCTATTCTGTTCCATTGATTATATGTCTATTCTTATGCCAGTACCATGCTGTTTTGATGACAGTAGCCTTGTAGTATTGTTTGAAGTCTGGTATTGGATTCCTACTACCTTGTCCTTCTTTCTCAAGATTGCTATGGCTATTCATGGGGGTTTTAGGCTCCATATATATTTTTGAAGTATTTTTTCCATTTCTGTGAAGTCTGTCATTGGTATTTTAAATGGGATTACATTGAATCTGTAGATTGCTTTGGGTAGTATGGACATTTTAATGATGTTAATTCTTCCCTTCCATGAACATGGTATATGCTTCCATTTATTTGTGTCTTCCTTGATTTCTTTCTTAATTGTTCTGTAGTTTTCTGAGTACAGGTTTTTTACCTCCTTAGTTAAGTTGATTCCTAGGTACTTTATTTTTCTTGTTGCTATGGTAAATGGGATTTGTTTATTCATTTCTATTTCTGTTGTTTCATTATTGGTATACAAAAATACTTTAGATTTCTGGATATTGACTTTATACCCAGCTATTTTGCTAAATTTGCTTATTAGGTTGAGTTAGTTTTTGGTGGAGCCCATCGGGTTTTGTATGTACACTATCATATCATCTGCAAATAATGACAGTTTGACTTCCTCCTTTCCAATTTGGATACCTTTGATTCCTTTTTCTTCTCTGATGGCTATAGCTAGAAATTCCAAGACAATGTTGAATAGAAGTGGAGAAAGTGAACAGCCTTGTCTCGTTCCTGATCTTAAGGAGAATGCTTTCAGTTTTTGTCCATTAAGTATGATGTTGGCTTCAGGTTTCTCATAGATGGCCTTCATGATGTTGAGGTATGCTCCCTCTATTCCCATTTTGCTGAGGGTTTTTATTATAAATGGTTGCTGCACTTTATCAAATGCTTTTTCAGCATCTATTGATATGATCATATGGTTTTTATCTTTCAATTTGTTGATGTGGTGTATTACATTTGTTGATTTATGAATGTTATACCATCCTTGCATCCCTGGGATGAAACCCACTTGATCATGGTGTATGAACTTTGTAATACACTGCCGAATCCAATTGGCCAATATTTTGTTGAGAATTTTAGCCTCTATGTTCATCAGAGATATTGGCCTGTAGCTTTCTTTCCTAGTTGTGTCTTGCCCTGGTTTTGGGAATAGAATAATATTGGCCTCATAGAAAGAGTTTGGGAGTCTTCCCTCTTCCTGAAATTTTTGGTATAGTTTGAGGAGGATAGGAGTTAGTTATTCTTTAAATATTTGGTAAAACTCACCTGTGTAGCCATCACCTGGTCCAGGGCTTTTGTACTTTGGGAGATTTTGGATGACTTCTTTAATTTCACTAGTTGTTATTGGCCTATTCAGGCTTTCTGCTTCTTCTGTGTACACTTTTCGTAGATTGTACATTTCCAGAAATGTATCCATTTCATCCAGGTTGTCATATTTTTTGTCATATAGTTGTTTGTAGTAATTTCTTACAATCTTTTGTATTTCTGACGTATCAGCTGTGATTTTCCCTCTTTCAGCTCTGATTCTGTTTATTTGGGTCCTCTCTTCTTTTTCTTGATGATTCTGGATAAGGGCTTGTCAATTTTGTTTATTTTCTCAAAGAACCAGCTCCTGGTCCTGTCAATTCTTCAAATTGTAGTTTGAATTTCTGAGTTAGTTAATTCTGCTCTGATCTTGATGATTTCCTTCCTTCTACTTACTCTGGGCTTTGTTTGTTGTTGTTCCTCTAGTTCTTGCAGCTTTGAAGTTAGGCTGTTTTTATAAACTTCTTGTAACCTTTTTTTTTGGAACACCTGTATTGCTATAAATTTCCCCCTGAGAACTGCCTTTGCTTTTTCCCATAGGTTTGGGGCTGTTGTGTGTTCATTGTCATTTGTTTCCAGGAACTTTTTGATTTCATCTTTGATCTCATTGTTGACCCCTTCATTGCTTAAAAGCATGTTATTTAGTCTCCATGAGTTAGAGAATTTTTATTTTTTTTCCTTGAGATTGGTTTCTAGTTTCAAGCCATTGTGATCTGAGAAGATACTTTGTATAATTGCAGTTTTCCTGTATTTGTGGAGGCTTGTCTTGTGACATACCATGTGGTCTATCTTGGAGAATGATTCATGTGCATTTGAAAAGAATGTGTATTTTGCTTCTTTGGTGTAAAAGACTCTGTATACATCAGTTAGGTTCATTTCCTCTAGAGTGTTGTTCAATGCCACAACATCTTTGAGGATTTTTTGTTTGGAAGGTCTGTCCATTATGGATAGTGGGGTAATAAAATCCCCTACTATTAGTGTGTTGCTGTCTATGTCTTTCTTAAAGTCTTCCAAGATTTTCCTTATATATTTTGGAGCTCCTATGTTGGGTGTGTATAAGTTTATCAGAGTTATTTCTTCTTGATGGATTATTCCCTTAAGTATTATGAAATGTCCATCTTTTTCCCTTTTCATGACCTTCATTGTAAAATCTATTTTGTCTGAAATCAGTATTGCTACTCCAGCTTTTTTTCCATGTCCATTTGCTTGATATATATTTTTCCATCCTTTCACTCTCAATCTGTGTTGATCTTTTGTTCTGAGGTGGGTCTCTTGAAGACAGCATATATGTGGGTCATGTTGTCTTATCCATTTGGCTATCCTATGTCTTTTGATTGTGCATTTTATTCATTTACATTTAAGGTTATTATTGATTGATAGTTATCCATTGCCTTTTTCTCCCTTTGTATCTGTATTCCTCGTTGGCTTTCTCTGTTTCTTCATTTTATTTGTTTACTTCTTTTTAGAGCAGACCCTTTAGCATTTCTTGCAATGCTGGTTTGGTAGAGATGTATCCTTTTAGTCTTTTTTTTGTCTAGGAAGTTCCTCATTTCTCCTTTTATCTTGAATGAGAGCCTTGCTGGGTAGAGTATTCTTGGTTGCAGGACTTTGTTTACCATTACTTGAAATACTTTTTGCCATTCCCTTCTGGCTTGAGTGTTTCTGTTGAATAATCATTTGATAGCCTTATTGGAGCCCCTTTGTGTGTTATTTGTCTTTTCTCTCTTGATGCTTTTAGGATTCTCTCTTTGTCTTTGAAATTCGCCATTTTAATAATAATGTGCCTTTGTGTTGGTCTGTTTGAGTTGATCTTCATTGGGACCCTCTCTGCTTCCTGAACTTAATTAATGTTTTCACTCCTCATGTTAGGGAGATTTTCTATCATGACTTTTTTGAACAGGTTTTCCATTCCTTGTTTCTCTTCTCCTTCTTGTATTCCTATGATATGGATGTTGTTACATTTCATGTTGTCCTGCAGCTCTCTTAACCCCTCTTCATTCTTGTCCAGCCTTTTTTGAAGCTCTTGTACTGTCTTGGAGTATTTGTCTACATTATCCTCCAACTTGCTGATCCGGTCCTCTGCTTCCTTTAGCCTACTGTCGATTCCTTGTACTGTTTTCTTCAATTCAGAAATTGTATTCTTCATTTCCTCCTGGCACTTATTGATAGTTTCTATGTCCTTTTTCATGCTGTTGTGATAGTTCTCAGTTAGTTCCTTGTAACTTCCCTGGAGTTCTTTGTAGTTCTCCTGGAGTTATTTATAGTTTTCTTTGATGTGACTGAGCTCACTGAGCTTCTCTATCATCATTCTTTGGAATTCCTTATCTGATATTTCAGGTGCCTCTGTTTCATTTTGTGGTCTTTCTGTTGATTCTTCCTTTCCTTTTGGTGATGGACTGATTCTTTTTTTCCCCATTTTGGGTGTCTGTTCTTGCTTGCTTTTTATTTTTTGTTTTTTGTTTTTTTTTTCCTTGGGTTAACCTGCTTTGCTTCCTTGCCTTAGTTGAGCTCCCTTCTGTGACAGGAGATTTGTGGAGTTCAGTGTTGCCATCTCTCAGATTTTCTCCACTTGCTGTTCTTGGTGTGTCCTGTATTTGGGCTGTCTGGTTGTATTCTAGACCTCTGGGCTACTCTCCTGCTGGTCTCTGCTGCCTCTGGGCTGTGCTCCCCTTTGTCCAGATGCTGACCGTTCCAAATCTTAGGGACCTGAAGATGTCTCGCGCTCCCTATCTTGTCCTCTAGCTGCTCTGGTACTCAAGAACACCATCAGCATAGCTCTCTACTCTGTCACCATCTTCCCAGGAAGTAATTTATGGGGGGATATTTTTTAAAAAGGGTTATATAAAGAACTTATATGACTCAATACCAGGAAAACAGACAACCCAGTTTAAAAAATGGGCAGAGGACCTAACCAGACACTTCTCCAATGAGGATATACAAAGGGCCCATAGGCATATGAAAAAATATTCAACATCACTAGCCATCAGAGAGATGAAGATTAAAACCACAATGAGATCCTACCTCACACCAATGAGAATGGCCATAATTAACGAATCAACAAACAGCAAGTGCTGGTGAGGATGTTGAGAAAAGGGAATCCTAGTGCATAGTTGGTAGTAGACTGGTATGGCCACTATGGAAAATAGTATGGAATTTCCTCAAAAAACTAAAAATGGATCTGTCATTTGACCCAGCAATTTTACTGCTAGATCTAGACCCAAAGAACCCTGAAACACCAATTCAGAAGAACCTATGCACCTCTATGTTCACAGCAGTGCTGTTCACAACAGCATAACACTGAAAAAAGCCTAAGTGTCCATCAGTGGATGAATGGATAAAAATACTGTGGTACATTTACACAATAGAATACTACATAGCAGAAAGAAGAAACTCCTATCTTTTGCAACAGCATGGTTGGAACTGGATAGTATTATGCTTAATGAAATAAGCCAGTCAGTAAAATACAAATACCATATGATCTCACCTAATACAGGAGGTTACTGAGTAAACAGACAAGCAGAAAGAAATCAGAGACATTGGGGGTAAAAGTAGCAGAATGACTGTGATCAGAGGGGAGATGGTAGGAGAGAGGGAGAGGGGAAAGAGGGTGTAGGGTTTAGATGAAAAACTAATGTGAAAGATCCATGGACATGAACAAGGAGTTGTGGGAGAGGGGAGGGGGGCTAGGGGAGAGCAATGGGGGAAAATGAGATTATTGTAATACAACAATAATCAATACAAAATTAAATTTAAAAGGGGGGTACTCCTCAGCAAATTCTTGCCTGTTCCTACAATTTTTGACAAATTCTTACTACATTGTGAAAAGTAAATACATGCATTAAAATATGTACATGAAATAACTCAAAAATTGTTTCTAGTACTGACTAAACTACATATATGGTATGCATGCTCTTAAACCCAAACTTGACAATAAGTTTGAACTATAATAAAAGACTCTGTGAATAAGCTTAGGTTAAGGGTCAAAAATCATATGCCAAAATTTAAGGGATACTAGGAAGCATTAATGAGCACCAAAATAGCCTCATAGGCCTTTTGTAGTATCCCTCCTGGCTGACCAGAATCAGAAGTTGGTCTTCTTATTATCTCAGATGATTAGTTCCAAAGATACTGACTGATGCTAACCAAGTTTACAAGGGCTGATGTGTAAACTAAAAGGCCAAATTATTTAGCTTATGATGAGACTTACAACAGTTTTCGGTATTAGTTACTCTCATCTCCTAGCGCTTACTTTCTTGCTTTATAGGCAGACATACAGGGAAAGTCAAATTATTGTAAAAAAGATATAGAATCAGAATGAAGCAAATTAACTGGCTGATTTAAATGTTTAATAAACTCAGGATAATGTGCCTGGGATCTCCCATCTCTGCAAATGAGATTTGCCTGAGACTGGGACCAGATAGGCAGGGATCTCTGTCTCATACTATTTTGGAGAACTCCACACACTTCCATGGCTGACCAGCTCCCTGGGATTGAAAGTCTTGCCTTTTGCCATCCTAGGAGACTTCTCTAACGGCCTCCATTTACATGAATGAACTTTGGAGATATATTCAAAACTCATCTAAAATGTCATGCAAAAACTGCATTTTTCCTGGGGGACAATCACCAACTTTTATTAAAGGGGGTCAATGAACCAAATGCCATTAAGAACAACTGACAGGCCAAATAATATGTATTGGCAAGAATTGGCCTAGAACCAAATACTGAATTGTGAAAGAATCTTACCAGTGTATCTTCAGGGAACCAAATAATTAGAATGTAGTGTTTCTCAAAATGAGACAGATGATGTCTCCATTTTCATTTAATACATATCTTTTGCTGTAGAATTTTCTTTTAAACTAATGGCTAATGGACATTTCCAACAGGTTTTATTATTAGTGTGCTTGTTTGTTTTTAATTTACCATTGAGGGAGCATTTGCCATTTTCTTTATCACATTTATTTAACAGTGTTTCTATTCTCCTTTGCCATTTGGCTACCTATAATAGTTTGACTGATGGCAAAGATTGTCTAAGTCAGATAAATTTTACTGTTTCTGTTAAATATTAGCTAGGGAAGACAATGAATGATTCTGAATGCATTACATTTTCTTTCCTATTATTCTATAAATTATTTCATGTGAAGTTTGGGGCCTTCTAGCTAGGCTGTAAACAACTTGAGGACAAGAAGCAAGTCTTATACTGTATTCTATCTAGCATAATGTTTGGCAAACAATAAGCCTTTACTAATTTTAAGTAAACTTATTTAATTCATCAAATAATTTCAAGGAAGCATTGTGTGTAGGAGCTGTAACAAAGACTACAACAAAACTCTGTACCTCCGGTTTACAATCTAGGGAGTAAAAGATGATCACAACTTAAATATTGTAATATGATTCAAGGATAGAACAGTGCCAAAGAGAGGTATGAGCAAAATATAAAATCAGATCTGAGGGGCAGAGTGTTAGGTAGGGCATTGTGTCAGAGAATAGAAAAGCAGAGGACATGGAGTTTACATAATATGAATAGAAATGAAATACAGAGGGCAGAAGCCTTTCAGGTATAAGAAGGGATAAGAAATTAAGAAACCATATTTCAGATAAATAGGTATGTATTATGTGCCCCACGTGTGGCCCACACTTTCCCTGCCTTTTCTGTCTTATTCTTTTATCCTTTCTCTGCTTGCTCAAATTGAAATACCAATCATGGTCCATTTAAATAGCAGCATCTCCATGAAACTTTTCTGTTAATCAGGCCAAAAATAGAATCTTCTTTTTCTCCTAAAATCTCATAGTATGCTATCTTCTGGGTTGGCCAAAAAGTTCATTTAGTTTTCTCCATATGATGGCTTTAGTAGCACATAGTTGTCTTTAAATTCATTTGAAACAGTTTTGTTAGATTTTACTATGACAGCTGTCATGTCAGAATGCTTGAATTCTCTCTCAGGGAAGAATCCAAGATGGATGTGTAGATAGATATGCTGTGTGTCCCTCCACAACCAAAAACAATACATCTACCTCAAAACTAGAGACAACCAGAAATTCCAGAATATGGAGCTGCATGGAAGTTCAACAATCAAAAGATATAAAGGATAACTACTCATTCAGACAGGCAGAAGGGGTGGAGCCAGGACAGAGAGTTCACAATTTGGTGGCCTGGTTTGGTGGCATGGCATGTGGCTTGGCAGCACGGCATCTGTGGTGGGACAGGGACTGCGGCTGACCAGCAGAACATGTAGTCACAATAAGGACAATTGTTGAGTGCTTCCTGCAACAGACTAGATCACAAGGCTCAAGTGCTGAGGGGTGGGGTGGATGAAGCCACATTGCTTCTGACTATGAAAACCAGTGGGGGTTGAGAAGGAGGAAAAAACTGCTGGTCTCACAACAGAGTCCATTTGTTTAGAGGTCCCCAAAGGTCTTGAAATGTCCACATACACACCCACTTTGGAAACCATAAACAGGGCAACAACTAGAGAGGAGCTAATCCCATACAGGAAGCAAGAGAAGTGCCTGAAAAAGGGTGAGTGCTGAGCAAGCAACATTGTTCTCTCTCAGACCTGTCTCCCTTATACAGTACCACAATGTCATGAAAATAGGTCACCCACACTAACAAATACCTAATGCTCAACCCTTTACAACAAAACAAGTGTAATAGCTCTACCTAAGGCACAGAGGCACATTAGAGCTTGTCAAGATGAGGAGACAGAGGAATAAGGCTCAAAAAGAGAACAAATCAAGGTTCTAGTGGCCAAAATAAGTGACAAGGAAATAGTCAGGCTGACAGATAAACAGATTGCCAGCCTGATAAATGCACATTTTTAAATGATGGTAATAAAGATGTTTGCTGATTTACAGATATGCTTAAGTATAGCCAATGCAGTAGGGAAGAAATTAAGGCTAGGTCAAGTGCAATAAAGAAAGATACACACAAAACTAATAGTGAAGGAAAGGAAAACATGGTTCAAATAAATTATTTGAAACATGAAGAAGAAATAAACAGTCAATGAGTACAGATGAAGAAACAAGACTTTAAAAAATGAGGAGAGGTTTAGGAACCTCTGGAAAAATTTTAAACATGCCAAAATGTGAATTATAGGGATTCCAGAAGGAGAAGAGAAAGAGCAAGTAATTGGAAACTTATGTGAAAAAATAATGAAAGGAAACTTCTCCAATTTGGTGAAGGAAATAGACATACATGTCCAGGAAGCACAGAGAGTTCCAAATAAGCTAGACACAAAGAGGACCACATCAAGACACATCATAATTAACTTGCCAAAGGCTAAAGATAAAGAAAGAATTTTAAAAGCAGCAAGAGAAGAAAGTTACATACAAAGGGGTCCCTATAAGTCTGTCAGCTGATTTCCAAAAGAAACTTTGTGGGCAAGAAGGGGCAGGCAAGAAATATAAAAGTGATGAAAGCAAGGACCTACATCCAAGATTACTCTATCCAGCAAAGCTATCATGTAGAATGGAAGGTCAGATAAAATGCTTCCCAGACAAGGCAAAGCTAAAATAGTTTATCATCACCAAGCTTTTATTATTTGAAATGTTAAAGGTACTTATTTAAGAAAAAGAGGATCAAAACTATGAACATTAAAATAACATCAAACACAACTATCAACAACAGAACCTTAAAAAAATAAAAACTAAGCAAACAAAGCAAACAACCAGAATGGGAACCAAATCATAGTATGAGTATCATTTGGAGGCTTATTACCTGAGAGTTGCAAGTGAGAGAAATGTGGAAATAGTGTAGGGATTAAGAAGCATAATTGGTAGGTAAAAAATAGATGGGGGTATGTTAAGAATAATATAGGAAAGAGTGAAACCAAAGAATTTATATGCATGACCCATGGACATAAACTAAGGAGATTGGAATTACTAGAGGTAAAAGGGATAATAGTCAAAGTGGAGCAAAGGGAAAAATTGGGGAAACTCTTAACAGCATAATCACTAAAGTATACTCTAAAAAAGTGGCTTATGGAGTTTTTTGGTACTATTGAAACTTTGGCCAAATATTTCTTCATTGTGTGGCTAGCTGCCTTATTCATTAGAAAATGTTTAGCAACACCCTTGGCCTCTACCTACTACATGACAATAGCAGGAGAAAGTCAACATACTCAAAATATTCAAATCAGTAAAGTTATTGGGGGAAATTTTTAAGAAATGTAACTTTTATTCTATGGGGAAAAATTATGGACTTTCTGGCCAACCAAATATATCTCTCTCAGTTCACTTTCTGCTCTTTAGTGTAGTTTATGAACTTGTACATTTATTCTTCTCTACCACCACTAATAAAAAATCCATTTATTGTATATTGTAGATATATTTTAAAGTCAATTTCATGAAGATTGTTATATTACTCTCTTGGATATAGATGAGAAAAAAAACAAGCTCAGAAAGCCTCAAGTTTTACTCTTAGGATATAAATCCAGGTTTTCAGAATTCACACCAAGATTGTCTTTGATTTCATTTTCAGCAGATCATTCTTTGTGTGCTAAATGTACATAAAATAATTATGAAGGTGATAAAAGATTTTCTGATGTTTAAAATGTTTCTAGGTACTGACATTAAAAGACACATAGATCAATGGAACAGAAGAGAAAGTCCAGAAATAAACCCAAGGATCTATGGTCAATTATTACTTGACAAAGGGGACAGAAGCATAAAATAAAGTAAAAATAGCCCCTTCAATAAATGGTGTTGGGAGATCGAGACAGGTACATGCAAAAAAATGAAATTAGACCTGGTTGATGTGGCTCAGTGTATTTAGTGACAGCCGGTGAACCAAAGGGTCACCAGCTGGATTTCCAGCCAAGGCACATGTCTGGGTTATGGGCCAAGTCCCTGGTTAGGAGCATATAAGAGGCAATCACACATCAAAGTCTTCCTCCTTCTCTTCTCCTCTCTCTAAAAATTAAGTAAATAAAGTATTTTTTAAAATGCATCTAGACCACCACTTACACCATACACCAAAAAAAACCTCAAGATGGATAAAAGATTTAAATATAAGTCACACCACCACAAAAACCCTAGAGGAAAACATAAGTAGTAAAATTTCAGATATCCCATGCAGCAATATTTTTGCTGATATATCTCCTAGGGCTAAGGATGTAGAGGAAAGAATAAACAAATGGGACTACCTCAAATTAAAAATATTCTGCATAGCTAAAGAAACACCAAAATAAAAAGGGAACCAACTATATGGGAAAACATTTGCCAATGATACCTCAGAAAAGGGTTTGACCTTTAAAACATACAAAGAATTCATATGATTCAACACCAAGAATACAAACAATCCAATTAAAAAATGGGCAAAGGACCTGAACAGCCACTTCTCCAAAGAAGACATACCAACGTTGCATAGACATAAGAAAGGATGTCCAATATCAATTAGCCATCAGATGAAAATTAAAACCACAATGAGATCCCATCTCACACCAATGAGAATGGCCATCATTAATGAATCAACAAATAACAAGTACTGCGGAGGATGTGGACAAAAGGGAACCCACCTGCATTGTTGCTGAGAATACAGACTGGTGCATCCATTGTGAAAAACATTATGGACTTTCCTCAGAAAACAAAATGGAACTGCTTTTTAATCCAGCAATTCCAGGATTATACCCAAAGAACCCTGAAACACCAATTCAGAGGAACCTATGCACCCCTATGTTCATAGCAGCACTATTTACAATAATCAAGTGCTAGAAACAGCCTAAGTGCCATTAGTAAGTGAGTAGATCAAAATACTGTGGTACATTTACACAATGGAATAGCACACACCAGAAAGAAAGAAGGAATTCCCATCCTTCAAGATGGCATGGATGGAAATAGACAGTGAAGTAAGCCAGTAAGTGAAAGACAAATTTCATATGATCTCACTTATAAGCGGAACCTAATGAACAAATAAAAATAATGAGCAATATAGAGCCAGTGACATGGAAATAAGGAACAAAGTTATAGTGACCAGAGGGGAATGGGGAGGATGGTAACAAGGGAAAGAAAGGGAAGGATCTATTCAAGGAACAAGTATGAGTGGCCCATGGATCTGTAATTATTTTTCTTTTTTTAAAGATTTTATTTATTTTTAGAGAGAAGGGAAGGGAGGGAAAAAGAGAGGGAGAGAAACATCAATATGTGATTGCCTCTCACAAACCCCCAACTAGGGGTCTTGCCCAAAACCCAAGCATGTGCCCTAACTAGGAGTTGAACCCATGTCCAGCACTCAATCCACATCAGCCAGGGCTAAAATTCTTTATATATTATGAATAAACATTTTTAAAATCAGGTACATGATTTTCAAATTATTTTCCCAGTTGGAGACTTGTCCTCATTTTCTTAATGGTGACCTAAATCACATATATGCTTTTAAAATTATTATGAAGTTCCATTTGCCTATTCTTTATCTTGTCACTTTTGATTTTGGTGTTATTGCTAAGATATGTTTGTCTATCCTAAGATCAAAAACATTTAATATTTTCTTCTAATAATCTTACAGTTTTAGCTGTTACATTTAGGTCTATGGTCCATTTTGGGTAAATTTTATGTATGATGTGAGATAGAGATATAAATTAATATTTTTGCATTGCCTTAGTATCATTTTAAAGCCCTATACTTCCTTCACTGAAATGACTTTCTTTTTTTTCTTTTTTTAATTTAATTTTATTGTTGTTATATTACATCCATCCCCATTTTACTCTCCTCTGTCCCCTTCCCCACCCACCCACTCCCCGCAAAGTCAATCCCACTTGTTATCTATGTCCATGGTTCTTCCAAGCTAGTTCCTTGACTAAACTGCTCCCCTTCTTGCTTCCTCCTTCCCGCTCCTTCCTCCCCACTCCCCCCTGCCCAATGAAGGTCTATTCATTGTATTCATGTATCTAGTTCTATTTTGCTTGTTTGTTTGTTTTATTCATTATTGTACTGTAATGGGTGAGATCATATGGTATTTGTCTTTCATTGACTGGCTTATTTCACTAAGCATACTTTCCAGTTCCATCCATGTTGTGACAAAGGGTAGGAGCTCCTTCTTTCTTTCTGCTGTGTAGTATTCCATTGTGTAAATGTACCAAAGTTTTTTGATCCAATCATCTATTGATAGGAGCCTAGGCTGTTTCCAGTACTGCTATTGTAAATAGCGTTGCTATGAACATAGGGGTACATAGATTCGAAATTACTCTATTGGCCATAAATGTGAAGTTTTATTTTTGTTCCATTTATCTACATATCTGTCCTTGGAGTTGTATAAGTCTTTTGACTTCGCTCTTCTTTTTAAAAGTTGTTCTATCTGTTCTAAATCCTTTGCCTTTCCATATAAAATTAAGGATTAAAACTTGGCAGTTTCTGTGATTAAAAAAAAAACCTACTGGGATTTTGACAGATATTTTGTCAAATTTATAGATCAGTTGGAGGATAATTCTCATCTTGATAACAATGAATCTTTAATTTATGGACATCAAATATCTCTCCATTATTTTAGCTTTTCTTTAATAATATATATTTATTAAATAAGTACATAAACAAAATTCTTTATTCTGTAAATTAGTGAGTTTTATTGTAGTAAAGGCTATAAGAAAGGACAATGCTGGGGTGTGCTAATAAAAATCATATTGTCTAGCACTTTTTAAGAACTTATGCGAATGTTTATAATTGTTTTATTGTATTCAGGAATGAATGAATGAGTGAATGAATATAAGGGAGATAAAAGAAGATTGGTTAGAATAGTCTAAAATGCCCAACAACCTAAGGAAGTTTTGACAAGGCCACTAGTGAGTCCTCATGTCTGCGAAGAAGGTATTTTCAGTCTCCCAGGAGTGAACATGCCTTAGTATTCCTGCCATGGCTCATTTAGTTGTTGGGAGAAGCCAATAGGACACATGGTTTCCACACTAATAAGATGATGGGTTTTTCCACAGAACATCTAAAGCACTTGGTCTAGAATATTCCTTGTAGTTGGAGGTCTGAGCTACATTCTCATGGCCATCTCAATGCATCTCAATACAGGAGAGCTTCAAATGATGGGTCTAATCTCTGATTTAAAACCATTTTTAAAAATTATTTATTTATTTTTTAAAAAGATTTTATTCATTATTTTTAGAGAGAGGGAAGAGAGAGAGAGAGGCAGAGAGGGAGAGAGACGTCAACGTATGGTTGCTTTTCACCTGCCTCCAGCTGAGGACCTGGCTGGAGACCTGGCTTGCAACCTGGTTATATGCCCTGGCTAGGAATTGAACCAGCAATCTTTAGGTTCACAGGCTGGTGCCTTATTCACTGTGCCACCAGCCAAGGTCCCATTTTGTGTATGTCTGTGTGTTCAGTTTTAGTAGTCTCAATTTTATATAATACAGATTTGCCTACATTTAGGCTGTCACTGCATTCATGTGCTTGATTGAATCATGAGTTCTTCTGGAGAAGTAGCAAGGAGAACGTGTCTGGACTTCAACATCGATCATTTAAAATCTAGCAGTAGGACAGACTTGCTAAGAAACTCTCCAGGTAAATTATATATGAGATTCCCTTTATATACCTCTGTGCCTGTTTATTTTTATACCACGAGAGTAATCTGAGGACAGCCACAGGGGCAGGTAGGAGGGCTTCCTTTCAAATGGTGTGGATTTTGTGTCTATTGAGATGAATGCCATAGAAGAATTAGTTTAATGAAGTAGATGAGAAGCATTGTCTTGGAAACAACATGTAGATAGAGTAGGGAGGCTACTGAAAGATGAACTCCCTATAGCAGGCACTTCAGTGGCATCTCACCTTCTTTATATATGTGGAAATTATATATTTAATTCATAAACTTCAGGATAGCATACTTTCTCATGGCTTAATCTCTTCATATCTTCATATCTCTAAAATTCAGTCTCCTTCTGTCAAGGTTGATTTACCAATTATCCCCATACTGTAATGTTATTTTAAGGATCTTTCCATTATGATGTATTTTTATCTTCAGAGAAGATAAGAGATGAGTTGTAAAGTGGAAAGTTCTTTTTAAATTAAGACAGCTAAAAAAAAAAAAGGATATCAATACTACAACTATGAAAAAAGCAGTAGTGTCTGAGGTAAATAATTAAACTTAATCTAAATAATGTATCTGGTCCCTGTGTCAAAGTCTTTTCTGAACATTACAGGAAGTTATGATATTACTCAGATTGCCCTATACTCTCCCAAAAAGTCATTAACATTTCAAAAATATATTCAATATTCAATATTTTTGGGAAACCAAGGGGAATCTCATAATTTTAAAGTTAAATTCTGCCTTGCTTTCAATTGTTTTAACTGTTCTAATTCCATATAACTTGAGTTTCTTAATTCTTCTGGCTCTAACCCTTCCAAATATACTTACAGGTAGTAGATTGCATTGAGTAAAAATTTTACTAACTTGAAATGGAGAAGATATTTTAATTTGTTATGGTTTTGTTATGAGAGTGGGCATAATAGAGAGATGAATTCTTCTGTTCCTTCTTGGTTTGTATCTGCTTGATTAATTTTAGCCTTAACATGACCAATTTCAAGCCGCAAAACCCTACAGACTTTAGTTGAGGATTTATGCAGCTAACTATGATTGAGATGTGGGGTAATGTTTATCGAAGTTCTATACCTGGCAGGTCACTGCTGCCATAGCAAAGGCTATTTTTCTTTGTTGATTTACTGTAGGTCCAGTCATTAGAAAATATTTGTCTATGAATTCTCATTCAAAGCTCGTTAATCAACATAATTGATATATTGTTGAAATGACTCAGGTTTTGGAATCTTGGCTTAGGTCCATTTGTTGCTTCAAGTGTTGACTTGTAACTAGAATGTGCTCACAATTAAGACCATTAAATATAGATTACTAGAAAATGAAAACTGGGAGTAATTTTAGAGATCATCCACACCAACTCCTTCACACACCCACATGCACACACATTTTACGAAGCAGGAAACTCTGGGTGGCTCAACTCACAATAAGTAAGTCAGAATAAAACACTTTAGAACCTAGATTTATATCTCCAGTCTCCTACACATGTTCATTCTACTACCTGTTCAATTTAAGTGGACTATTCTGGAGTGAGTTTACCACATATTTGGTAGCTACATGGAAAATAAGAGTGTACCTTGATTTTACATTATAAAGAAAGCAAATCACTATATACAAACAGTGGGATGACATTTTTCAAATGCATTGTGAAAAGTTGAAATTTATTTTATTGGAGAAGATTTCAGGTTATTTATCACTGCTTCATGACACTTACTTTGCAACTGAGTATCTCAGCCTGCTATGTCCTTCATGTGTGGTTTTTAAGCACTTGAAATGTGGCTAGACCAAATTGAGATAGATGAGTTGTAAGTGTAAACTACAAAATGATTTTCAAAATATTAGGACAATAAGGATGTAAAATAGCTTATTAATATATTAATATTAGATACATATTGAAATTACAATATCTGGATATATTGGGTTAATTAAATTTATCTCACAAGTTCATTTTTACTTGTATAATGTGGCTACTAGAAAATTTTACTTTCCATATGAGTTACACTTTATGTTTCTACTGGGCAACAGTTATGTAGATTGTTGCTATACAAAATATGGTCCACAGAATACCAGGATTATTTCCCAAGAGTCTGATGTAGAGTTTTATGTCCCACATCAAAACTGCTGAATCAGAATCTGCATTTTAATAAGATCCCCAAGGTGATTTCTATGCATAATAAAGTCTGAAAAACACTAATCTAGCACACATACACTCTTTATTGAGATACTTTCTAGTTATCCATGTAGATCCTTCCTGTCCTGACATGTGGCAGTCAGAGATAAGTCAACCTAAGACACAGTGTCTCTAAGCTTTGATATGTATTTTATTTTTTAAAAGATTTTATTCATTCTTGTCCCATAATGGATGAGATCATATAATATTTGTTTCACTGACTGGCTTGTTTCACTAAGCATAATACTCTCCAGTTCCATCCATGTTGTTGCAAAGGGTACAAGTTCCTTCTTTCTTTTTTCTGCTATATAGAATTCCATTGTGTAAATGCACCAAAGTTTTTTGATCCAATCATCCACTGATGGGCACTTAGGCTGTTTCCAGGTGGGATTGACTTTGCGGGGAATAGGTGGGTGGGGAGGGGGACAGAGGGGAGCAAAAAGGGGATGGATGTAGCACAACAACAATAAAATAAAAAAAAGAAAGTTAAAAAAAATAAAGATTTTATTCATTATTTTTAGAGAGAGGGGAAGGGAGAGAGGTAGAGAAGGAAAGAGTCATCAATGTATGGTTGCCTTTCTCCTGCCTCCAGCTATGGATCTGGCTGGAGACCTGGCTTGCAACCTGGTTATGTGCCCTGGCTGGGGAATCAAACCAGTGACCTTTGGGTTCAAAGGCCAGTGCCTTATCCACTGTGCCACCAGCCAGGGCATTTTGATATATATTTTAAACTGTCTTTATGTGCTAAGGTCTTATGCTCTTAAAAAGAATCCTCTCTTCCTTTCATACCAACAAGATTCTTATGAACAAAGCAGATAAAAGGAGTAAAGGCAGGAGCTCCTGAAGGCCAAAGATGAGAAGGATGAATGCTATTGATACCCAGTTCCATTTCCTCACCATATATCTCTCCTAGTTCTATATCTAGATAGCCAACTGTTTTATTTATTTATTTGTTTGCTTGTTTGTTTATTTATAGAGGGAAAGGGGGGAAGAAAAAGAGGGAGAGAAACATTAATGTGTGGTTGCCTCACCCACAACTGAGGACCTGGCCTGCAGCCCAGGCATGTTCCTTGACTGGGAATTAAACCAATGACCTTTTGGTTTGTAGGCCAGTGCTCAATCCACTGACCCACAACAGCCAGGGCCCAACTGTTTTCTATTTACTCCTGGTGTACCGCTAGTATCTCAATACAATGCATCCAAAATTAAATTTAATACCTTGCCTATAAAATATGCTTCATTTAATATTCCCTGCCCTGATAAATACCATCGCCATCTACCTATAGACCCAGGTGAGACCTGGGAGTCATACTTAATAATTCTTATCTTCTATCCCTAAACCTGAAATCCAATTAGCTACTTAGTATGGTCAATTTGCCTTGTCACTCTCTCTCCCTCTCTCTTTGGAAAATGTTCTTACTTTCCATTTCTAAATGGAAAATTTTCCAAATTTAGGTTTTTCATTAAATCTTGCCTGAATCATTATACCAGTCTCTTTCCTAATTTTCTGCTTCTAGTCTCCTTTCTAAAACATTTTTCTCATTGCAGCCAAAGTACCTTTTTCACATACAATTCAGATCATACCTGAAACTCTGCTGACTTCCAAATGGCTTAATATCCTTGTGAAATGGTAATAATAGTAGTACCAATGTCAAAAACTAATTGTGATAATAAGATAGTATATGTAGAGTGTTTAGAATAGTGCCTGACATAGTAAGAACTTTGTAGGTATTAATTTGTATTGGTGATTTATTCAATTATTCAACATATGACCTTAGCCTAATTTAGCAAAACCAGTGATTTATTCATTTATTAGAACACACAAAGTATTTTGTTGTTTATTTTTATTCTCTTATACTATTTGCTCTCATGGAATATAATTACTTCATTTATATTCCTGGAAAAAATTCCTACCTCACTATTTTTTCACATGAGTTGGTTTCTGGCATTCAAGGTTTCTTTTCAGGAATAAAAATTACCTATATCCCATGCCTGTATATTGAAATACATTCACGTCAACTGTGATTATATAATGCTAATAGCTTCCATATTTAATTTGATAGATGTACAGTGTTGTCCAAATAGAATGTATGGCTATACTTCAGACTTCACTCCCATGGACATTCAAACCAAAGAAACCAAATCTCTCTCAGATGGTGAATAGCAGCTAATTTTTGCAAACCAAGCAGCAAGTAGTATCCTGACTTATCCAAACTCAGATTAAAAAAAGGTATTTCTGATCTTCAAACAGACACTGACTGATGGAAAAAAAAATTTGGTCAGCTTGTTCATACATGAAGTTTTCTCTTGCTTGGTGTTTTCTTTTACAGTTACATTTGAAATAATTTCAATAAAACTACAGGCATAATTTTGTATAAAATATATCGATTCTAGAATAGATATAGTTCAAATGCATTATTTCAAATAAAAAATATAGCCATAATATCATTAAGCAAATTTGGAACTTGAAAGGCCCTGATAATGACTCTTACCAGATGTCACTTCCTAACTTAATGTTTTCTTAATTATGGACTCTGGCAATCTACATCAGCATCCCTTGCAGTTGCCTATTAAACTTCCAAATTCCTCAGTAGTATCCCAGGCTTATGAAGCAGTATCTCTGAGAACAGGTCCAAAATTTCTCAGTTTTAGAAGGCCCTTCAATAATTCAGATATATGTAAATGTTTGAGAAACACAGAGCTAAGGGTTTGACAGATCCAAATTTGCTGCTGGTTTTATTTTTTATTTTTATTTTTGACTTTTTTATTGTTGTTTTACTACATCCATCCCCTTTTTTCTTCCCTCTGACCCCTTCCCCACCCATCCACTCCCTCCAAAATCAATCCCACTTGTTGTCCATGTCCATGGTTCATCCATACTAGTTCCTTGACTAAACTACTCCCCTTCTTTGCCTCCTCCTCTACCCTCCCCCTAGCCCTCCCCTTTTCCCACTGGAGATCTATTCATTGTATTCATGTATCTGATTCTGTTTAGCTTATTTGTTTATTTTGTTCATTATTGTCCTCAAATGGGTTAAATCATATGGTATTTGTCCTTCACTGACTAGCTTATTTCACTAAGCATAATACTTTCTAGCTGAATCCAGGTTGTTGCAAGGGTTAGAAGTTCCCTCTTTCTTTCTGCTGTGTAGTATTCCATTGTGTAAATGTACCAAAGGTTTTTGATCCAATCATCCACTGATGGGAAATTAGGCTGTTTCCAGCACTTGGCTATTGTAAATAGTGCTGCTATGAACATAGGGGTACATAGGTTCTTCTGAATTGGTATTTCAGGGATATTCAGGTACAGTCCTAGTAGTGGAATTGAAGGATCAAAAGGCAGTTCCATTGCTAGTTTTTAAAGAATCTCCATAATGTTTTCCATAGTGGCTGCACCAGCCTGCATTCCCAACAACAGTGCACAGGGTCCCCATTTCACCACATCCTCGCCAACCCTTGTTTGTTGATTTGTTGATGATTGCCATTCTGACAGGTGTGAGGTAGTATCTCATTGTGGTTTTAATTTGCATCTTTCTGATGGCTAGTGATGTTTAGCATTCTTTCATATGTCTTTGGGCTCTTTGTAAGTCTCCCTCAGTGAGTTGTCTGTTCAGGTCTTTTGCCCATTTTTTAATTGGGCTGTGTCTCCCTGGTGTTGAGTTGCATTAGTTCTGTATATATTTTGGAGATCAAATTCTTGTCTGAGGTATCATTGGCAAACATGTTTCCCCATACACTTGGTTCCCTTTGAATTTTGCTGGTGTTTTTTTTTTTATTATTCTGCTGTTTTTTTTTTTTTTTTTTTTTTTTTTTTTTTTTTTGTTTTTTTTTTTTTTTTTTTTTTTTTTTTTTTTTTTTTTTTTTTTTGAACAGAACCTTTTCAGTTTGATATAGTCCCATTTGTTTACTTGTTCTTTTCATTCCTTTGCCCTTGGAGAAGAATCAGTAAAGATATTTCTGCATAAGATATCTGAAATTTTACTGCCTATATTTTTCTTCAGGACCTGTATGGTAGCAGTGCATTTCTTTAAGTCCTTTAACCATCTTGAGTTTATTCTGGTGTATGGTGTAAGTTCATGGTCTAGTTTTATTTTTATTTTTATTTTTTTGCATGTTCCTGTCCATTTCTCCCAACACTACTCATTGAAGAGACTGTTTTTATTCCATTTTATATTCCCCCTTTGTTGAATATTAATTGACCATAGAGTTCTGGGTTTATTTTATGGGCTCTCTATTCTGTTGCATTGATCTATATGTCTATTCTTATGCCAGTATCAGATTGATTTGATGACAGTAGCCTTGTAGTATAGTTTGATGCCCAGTATTGTGGTTCCTCCTACCTTGTTCTTCTTTCTTAACATTGCTGAGGCTATTCATGGGCATTTTGGGATCCATGTAAATATTTGAAGTATTTTTTTTCTATTTCTGTGAAGTCTGTCATTGGTATTTTAATTGGGATTGCATTGAATCTATAGGCTAATTTGGGTAGTATAACCATGTTAATGATGTTAATTCTTCCCATCCATGAACATGGCATATGCTTCCATTTATTTATATCTTCCTTCATTTCTTTCTTCAATGTTCTGTAGTTCTCTGAGTATAGGTCTCTTATGTCCTTGGTTAAATTTATCTCTAAGTACTTTATTTTTCTGTTTGCTTTGGTAAATGGGATTTGTTTTCCAGCTTTTGTTTCTGATGTTTCATTATTGGTATACAAAAATGTTTTAAATTTCTGAATATAGACTCTATATACAGCTGTTTTGAGAAATTTGCCTATTACCTTGAGTAAGTTTTTGGTGGAGTCTATCGGGTTTTGTATATTCACTATCATATCATCTGGAAATAATGACAGTTTGACTTCTTCCTTTCCTATTTGGATAACTTTGATTCTTTTTTTTTTCTCTGATAGCAATGTTAGAACTTCCAATATGATATCGAACAGAAGTGGAGAAAGTGGACAGCCTTGTCATGTTTCTGACCTTAGGGGGAAAGCTTTGAGATTTTACCTGTTGAGTATGATGTTGGCTTCAGGTTTCTCATATATGGCTTTTACTATGTTGAGGTATGCTCCCTCTATTCCCATTTTGCTGAGGCTTTTTATCATAAATGGTTGCTGCATTTTTTCAGTGTCTATTGATATGATCATATGGTTTTTGTCTTTCATTTAGTTGATGTGGTGTATTACATTTCTTGATTTGCCAATGTTGTAATGTTGTTGCATTCCTGGGATGGAAACCACTTGATCATGGTGTATGATCTTTTTAATGTATTGCTGGATCTGGCCAATATTTTGTTGAGAATCTTAGCATCCTTGTTCATCAGAGATCTTGGCTATAGTTTTCTCTCTTAGTTGTGTCTTGACCTGGTTTTGGGATTAGAATAATATTGACCTCATAGAAAGAGTTTGGGAGTCTTCTTGTTGGATTTTTTGTAATAGGTTGAGAAGAATAGAAGTTAGTTCTCTCTAAATGTTTGGTAGAATTCACATGTGTAGCCATCTGGTCCAGGGCTCTTTTACTTTGGGAGATTTTGGATTACTTCAATTTCAGTAGTTGTTGTTGGCCTAGTCAGGATTTCTGCTTCTTCTGGATTCAGTTTTGGTAGAAATTACATTTCCAGAAATTTGTCCATTTCACCCAGGTTGTCATATTTCTTGTCATATAGTTGTTTGTAGTAACTTCTTACACTCCTTTGTATTTCTGTGGTATCAGTTGTGATTTCTCCTCTGTCTTTTCTGATTCTGTTCATTTGGGTCCTCTCTTTTCCCTTATGAGTCTGGTTAAAGGCTTGTCAATTGTGTTAATTTTTTTCAAAGAAATAGCTCTTGGGCTTATTGATTCTTGAAATTGTAGTTTTAGTCTCTAAGTTATTTAATTCTACTCTGACCTTGATTATCTCCTTCCTTCTATGTGTTCCAGGCTTTGTTTGTTGTTCCTCCTCTAGCTCTTGCAGCTTTATGGTTACCTTTTTTTTTTTTATAAGCTTCTTCTGACCTTTTTAGGTAGTCCTGTATTGATATGAATTTCCCTCTGAGGACTGCCTTTACTGTGTGCCATAGATTTGGGATATTACGTTCATTGTCATTTGTTTCTAGAAATTTTTGATTTCATTGTTGACCCATTCATTACTTAAAAGCGTGTTATTCAGTCTCCATGAGTTAGAGTGTTTTTTTGTTTGTTTGTTTGTTTTACTTGAGTTTGGTTTCTAGTTTCAAGCCATTGTGATCTGAGAAGATGCTTGGTATGATTTAAATTTTCCTGTATTTGTGGAGGCTTGTCTTGTGACCTACCTTGTGACCTACCTTTGAGCATGTTCTGTGTGCATTTGAAAAAAATGAGTATTTTGCTTCTTTGGGGTGAAAGGTTCTGTATATATCAGTTAGGTCCATTTCCTCTAGAGTGTTGTTGAATGCCACAATATCCTTGGTATTTTTGTTGTTGTTGTTGTTGTTTGTTTGTTTGGAAAATGTTTCCATTGTTGATAATGGGGTATTAAAATCCCCTCCTATTAGTGTGTTGCCTATGTCCTTCTTGAAGTTCTTCAAGATTTTCCTTATATATTTTGGACCTCCTATGTTGGGTACATATATGTTTACCAGAGTTATATCTTCTTGATGGATTGTTCCCTTAAGTATTATGAAATGTCCTTTTTTGTCTCTTTTTATGGCCTTCATTGTAAAGTCTATTTTAGCTGAAAAAAGTATTGCTACTCCAGCATTTTTTTTTTCATGTCCATTTACTTGATATATAGATATTTCCATCCCTTCACTTTCAGTCTGTGTCAAACTTTTGTGCTGAGGTGGGTCTCTTGAAGACAGCATATCTGTGGGTCATGTTATCTTATCCATTCAGCTACCCTATGTCTTTTGATTGGCATATTTAATCAATTTACCTTTAAGGTTATTATTGACTGATACTTATTTATTGCCATTTTCCATTTGTAATTGTGTTCCTCTCTCTCTCTTTCTTCAATTTTTTAAAGCAGACACTTTAACATTTCTTACAATGCTGTTTTGGTAGAGATGTATTCTTTTTGTCTTCTTTTGTCTGGGGAACTCCTTATTTCTCCTTCCATTTTTGAATGAGAGCCTTGCTGGGTAGGGTATTCTTGGTTGTAGGCCTTTGTTTCCCTTTCCTTGGAATATTTTTTGCCATTCCCTTCTGGCTTGCATTGTTTCTGTTGAATAATCATTTGATAACCTTATTGGAGCTCCCTTATATGTTATTTGCTGTTTCTCTCTTGATTCTTTTAGAATTCTCTCTTTATATCTATAATTTGCCATTTTAATTATAATGTATATTGGAGAGGGTCTGTTTGGATTGTTCCTCATTGGGTACCTCTGTGCTTCCTGAACTTGAGTAACGTTTACATTCATCATGTTAGGGAAAGTTTTCCATCATTACTTTGTTGAACAGGTTTTCCATTCCTTGTTTCTCTTCACCTTCTGGTATCCCTATGATATGGATATTATTGTATTTCATGTTGTCCTGCAGCTCTTTTAAAAGTTCTTCATTCTTTTTCAGTCTTTTTTCATTCTGTTGCACTGCCTTGGCATATTTTTCTAGGTTGTCCTCCAGCTCACTGATCTGATCCTGTCTTTGCTCTAGCTTGCTGTTGATTCCTTCTACTGTAATCTTCAATTCAGAAATTGTACTCTTCACTTCCTCCTGGCTCTTACTGATAGTTTCTATGTCCTTTTTAATGCTAGTGTAGTTCTCAGTAAGTTCCTTGTAGATTCCCTGGAGTTCTTCATAATTTACCTGGAGTTTTTGTAGTTCCCCTGGAGTTGTTTGTAGTTTTCTTTAGGGTGACTAAGCTTGTTGAGCTTCTCTAGTGTCATTATTTTGAATTCCATATCTGATAGCTTGTTTCCCTTTGTTTCATTTAGTGATCTTTCTGGGGATTCCTCCTTTCCTTTTGATGATGGACTGATTCTTTATCTCCCTATTTTGGGTGTCTGTTTTTGCTTGTTTTTGTCTTGGATTAATCTTCTTTGATTCCTTGTTTTTGTGGTCTTAAAGTGGCAGGGCCTATGGTTTTCACAGTCAGGGCTGATTTTGAGTGCCAGGCCCCTGGTAGACTGAGCCTCCAGTAGCCTACCTGGGTTTCTATGCTTCCGGTGTTTTGGGGGCCCTTCCTTCTCTCACTGGTTCTGTGTGAAGACCTGCAAGGTGCTTATGTGGTGTCTATGGCTGCTCTTCCCCTTCCATCTCCTCAAGGAGGTTTATGCCTATGATGAACTCCTGGCTTCAACAGGGGGTGTCTGACAAGTTTGTTTGCTCCTGTGCCTACAGATACATAGGATGCATCTGATCGGTTGGCAATAACTTTGCATCTCCTTATTTCACATTCTTCTTATGAATTTTCAGAAACTATGTTTCTAAGGTTATAATTTAACATAATTGTTTCAGATATAAAGTATTATATTCTAAGAACAACCATCATGTTGAAAGAATACAATGTTAGAGCAACCATAATATCTGGACTGTATGCAGGGCCGACTACTAAGAAAATTGTAGACTTCAATAACATCCCTCTATGTAGAGGTTATAACATGACAAAGGTGTATGATGCTGATCCTGATGTTGCCACACCAACAAGGAAAACACATAAGGTATGCAAGGATTGCACAAGTCCAGATTTTGGACACAGAATTCGGGAGATCATCAACGAAGATCCAGGGAAGTCAATGCACTCCATAGCAAGAGAACTGCAGATGTAAGATGCAATAGTTTGCAAGATTATTGTTGAAGATATGAGATACTGATGGTATGTCCTTAGAAAAGGCCAGTTTATGACACAGTAGACAAAGGAAAGGTGCTTTGAAAAAACAAGGACACTGCTAACAAAATTGAACAATCCCAAAGAAAAAGATCCTCTGATTTTCTTCTATGAGGAAAAGAATTCTCAGCAGGAACAAATAGTCAATAGAAGAAACAATGGGTAGCTCTGTGAGAATCTTAATGAAGTCCCAATTGTCATGAAAACAAAATTTTCTGCTACAGTGATGGGATTAGGTGTTGCCAGCAATGAAGGAGATATTATGACCCTGCATTTTTTCCCACAAGGCTTGAAGGTGACTGTTGATGTTTATCTTGACATTTTGAGAAAAGTAGTTATACCATTGATGAAGCAAGTTGAAAATGGATGTCATTTTATCTTCCAACAAGATGGTGCACCAGCACATAATGCCAAATAGGTGCAAGAATGTCTCAGTGTCAATGTTCCTGGATTCTGGTCAAAGAAAGTCTGGTTGTCTAGTTCACCAGATGAAAATCCTTTAGACTATTATGTATGGAGTATTTGTGAGAGGGAAGTTAATAAACAACCTCATTTTAATAAAGAGGCTATTTAAGCTAAGATTCAAAACATGATGATGTCCATGGATAAAGAAAAGTTAATGAAAGTGTGTTCAAAATTCCAAAGTCAAATTGAGTCTGTAATTGTTGCCAATAAAGACTTTTTTAACCATTAAAAAATAATGACTATATTTATGTATTTACATATAAGAATAAATATTTCAAAATGTAACACTTTTGTGGCATGTTGTTTATTTTACTAAAATTTTGCCCCTTTTTTTGTGCACACCATGTAATCTTTTAGAACTGTGTCTAACCAGCCTTCTCTTCTGCTTAGACCCTCTAGTCTTCTGCCTTTTGTAATCCAAAGGATCATGTTGCTTTTCTCAGTTTGGTTACCTTATGTGGATGTCTCTGTCAAGAATTTGACCCTTGAGTTCCTTTTTCCTGATCTTGGATGCTCATTCTTACCTAGATTAGCTAGATCATAGCTGATGAATGGTCAAGGTAAGATCCTGTACACAGTAGATCTGTATATGTATGTAAGATGTAGTCTTCCAAATAATGGTTTATATGAGATAGCTGGTTCCACAATATGACACAGAGTTGTGTCATACAAAGAGTTCTTCTCATTGGGTCTCTGGAAAAAAAAAAGTGAGTGTTATTTAGATGCCTTTCTTATAGCAGCCACAATATGGCTTTAGCTCCTAGCTCCTGTCCTAATTATTTCAAATGTTAAAAAACAAAACAAAAAAAAAGAACAGCCATGATATTGAACCAGGACATAGGTTGCCCCAGGAAAAATACCTTAAGTGAATATATGTGGTATCCAAGCACAAGAGAGCATAGACACATGCATATATAAAACACATTTTATACCAGACACCAGAAATTAGATATAAATCATTCCAGTTGACTACCTCAAATAATTGAATGCATTTTTAATAAATTGTGTGCTGTTTTGGGAAACTATTTTAGAATTGAGACCAGAAGGGATAGATGGTGGTGAAAGAACTAATACAAGGGGATTCCCTAGAAAACACAAACTAAGCTTTAACATTACCTTGTTCTAGCAAACTTTTTATAAAAGGAATTCTGGTCTCATTTACACAGTAGTAAAAACCATGGGTGGGAGAAGTTGATGTCCTTAGTTTTTCTCTGCAGACATCCTGTTGCTCTGAAACAGAAGGATGTTTGCCAATAAAAATGCAAAACTGTGTAGCTATTGGTGGAGATTAAAAGTTTCTTATTTGGAACTTTCTTGACTGTCTTAAAGAACATTTATGTAGCCCTTCACAAACCTTGAAACTGACTGAGTTATAATACTAGTGAATAACCACATTTTTCACTTTGAAGATACATGTGATCAGAGAGCCATTTATCTTCAATGAATATGATCATCATCCAAGCAGGTTTGTTGAGCTTTTCAGAACAGATAAAGCTATAAAATGATATATAGCATCACTTACTTCCTGTAGTTATAATTGAGATGCCCAGTTGCTGGTGGAAGCTGTAATACTTTTGTCCTGAAAAGGGTTCTGATATGGCCTGATTTTCTTGCCTTCTCTGCTATCTGTATTTTCAACGCATCATTTCATTCACTCAATAAATATTGCCTGCTTACTATGTGACAAACACTTTGATAATCTTTCAAGTCTACCCTGTCTTTTGCAACCTTTTCCTGATTTGGCTTCTGAGACACTATATTCTTCTGATTCTTCTCCTTAGTCATAAATGCAGTGTTCTCTTTATCTATTTACCTATAGAGTGCAGATGTTCCCCAGTGCTTTATTTTCAGTTCATTCCTCTTCTTGGATAACATCATATATTCAGATTGGCTCCTAAACCCACATTTCTACCTCTGGCTTTTCCCCTTATTTCCAGTCATCATGGTTACTCTGTTGGTACTTTATTATCTGAACCACACATATTATTTTCTATCTAATACCAAACTTTGATGCCATTTTTTCCTTCCTCATGATACATTGAATGAAGTTGCACTGCTTGTTAATTCTACCTTGCCTGTGTAGTCTCTCCTTCCTATTGCCAACCCCAATGCCTTAGTTTAGACCTGTAATACATAGTGGCAGCCTACAGACCAGGTATGTTTGTTTCAATAGAAAATATTTTGGTGTTTTTCCCCCTCAATGTGAATAGCTCTAAGATGGACATATATTCTTTAGCTGCCCCACATAGTTCTGTTCTATCCCTCATGGTACTGAGTCAGTACCTTGTATCTAATAGCGAGATAAGCAATCTTGAATTTAATCTTTTGTCCTCAAAAGCTCACAATGACTAGAAAACATGAAATACAAGTATATAAAATTATTTTCTAAGCAGGGAACAAAAATATCTCAAAATTAGAAGAGGCGATTAGTTTTTTTATATACTGTGTAAGAAAGGAGAGATTGCTTTTATTGGAAGTACTAAGAAAAGGATTCACAGAGAAGACATTTGATTTGAGACTTCAAGAATTGAAAGAATATAGAGAGATCCAAGCTGGAGGCATAGATAGACACACTACATCCCTCCCTGCAACCAGAAACAGGTACATCTACCTCAAAACTAGAGACGTCTAGAAATTTCTGAATTTCTAACTGCACAGAAGTCCAACAAACAAAAAGTAGAAGAAAGGAATACTCATCCAGACAGGTAGAAGGGGCAGAGCCAGGACACAAGGAAGTGGTTAGGTGATTAGATGGCTGGCACAGTTGGTGGTGAAGTTGCACGGTTGGGTGTACAGGTGGGAGAGCAGCAGGGGACTGCTGGTGTGAATAAAAATGAAAGTAGGGCACCTATTGAATGTTTCTGGCACCAGAGCAGATTACATGGCTCACCATTCCAGCACCAGGGGAGAAAAACAAAGCCACTTTGCTCTTTCTGACTGTGAAAATCAGTGGGGGTTGGAATGAAGGGATTGTTGGGAAGAATTTGCTTGTTTAGAGGTCCCCATGGTCCTGAAACATCCACAAACTCACCACTCTGGGAACTACAGAGGAGCTAGCCCCATATGGGAAGTGGGAGAAGTTCCTGAAAAAGGGATGAGTGCTGAGCAATCTGCATAGTTCCCTCTCAAACCCTCCCCAGCATACAGTGCCACAATATGGTGAAATAGGTCATCCTGCGCTAATGAATACCCAAAGCTCTGCCCCTTAAAACTAATAGGTATGACAGCTCTACCTCAGATCTGGCACACTGGAGCATGCCAAGATGTGGAGACTGAGAAATATGACTCAAGAAAGGGCACAAATGAAGGTCCCAGTAGCCAAACTAAGCAGCAAAGAAATAGCCAGCCTGACAGATGCACAATTTAAAATGGTGGTAATAAAGATGCTCACAGACTTGACACATATGCTTGAGCACAGTAAACACATAGTGGAAAAAGTGAAGGCTAGGCCAAGTGAAACATAGGAAAATACACATAGAACCAATGGTGAAGGAAAGGAAAATGGGGTTCAAATCAATGATTTGGAACATAAGGAAGAAATGAACAGTCACCTAGTACAGAAAGTAGAAACAAAAATTGAAAAAAAAAAAAAAATGAGGAGAGGATTAGGAACGTCTGGGACAACTTTAAATGTGTCAACATCTGAAACATAGGAATGCCAGAAGGAGAAAAGAAGGACAAGAAATTGAAAACTAGCATGAAAAAACAATAAAGGAAAACTTCCCAAATTTGGCAAAGGAAATAGACATACAAATCCAGAAAGCCCAGAGAGTCCCAAACAAGCTAGACCCAAAGAGGAATATACCAAGACACATCATAATGAAAATGCCAAAGATTAAAGATAAAGAGAGAATCTTAAAAGCAGAAACAGAAAAGAAGAAAGTTCTACAAAGGGGTTTCTATAAGATTATCAGCTGATTTCTCAAAAGAAACTTTGCAAGCAAGAAGGGCCTAGCAAGAAACATTCAAGGTGATGAAAAGCAAGAACCTACAACCAAGGTTGCTCTATCCAGCAAAGTTATCATTTAGAATGGAAGTGCAGATCAAGTGCTTCCCAGACAACGTAAAGCTAAAGGATTTAATCATCCCAAGCCATTTTATTTGAATGTTAAAGGGACTTATTTAAGAAAAAGAAGATCAAAACTATGAATATTAAAATGAATACAAAATCACAACTACCAACAACAGAACCTGAAACATTAAAAATAAAAAGGAAAACAAAAACTAAGAAAACAACCAGAATAGGACCAGAAAAACAGGTATGGAGATCATTGGGAGCATTATCAACTGGGAGGGGGAAGGGGGCAAAACAGGGAAATGGTGCATGGATTAGGAAACATACCTGGGGGTACAAGATATACAGGGGAAGATAAGAATAAATAGAGGACAGGGCAAAATCAGAGAACATATTTACAACCAATGGGCATGAACTAAGGCAGATTAGCACTGCAGGAGGAAATGGGGAGCTTGGATGGAGGGGAGTAAAGGGAAAAGAATTTGGGACAATTGTAACAGCTTAAGCAATAAAATATACAAAAAAGAATTGAAAGAGTATATAAAATATTAAATAGATTGCTGTATTTTGATATTTGCATCATCAGCAAGGACTACATTGAACATACTCTGGTATGGAGATGTTCAAGAGAAGAATGGATACAGTCATTTCTCCATATGTACAATTTCACATCCTCACAATCAAACAACTTTGAATTGAAAGCATCCAAAAAATAGTACATTGTTGCTGAAGTAGACTATGTAATTAGGTCTATGATGGTTGCATATGCACTGAATATGTACATACTTTTTCTCTTGTAATTATTCCTGAAACAATAGAGTTTAACAACCATTTACATAGTATTAGATATTGCAAGTAATCTAGAAATGAGTTAAAGTGTACAGAAAAATGTATGTACGTTATATTTAAATACTGTGTGACTTTACAAAGACACTTAAGCATCCATGAATTTTGTTATCCACACAGAGTCCTAGTGCCCAACCCCTGCAGATATGGAGGGATGACTATACTTATTTTATTCAAAATCCCAATACTGAGTCAAATTAAAGAGAATATCTTAAAAATTGAAAGTGATAAATAGAAAACTGATCTATGGGTATTCATTTGTTTCTTTTATGTTTTATACCCCACATGAATGAAATCATTTGATTTTAGTCATTTTCTGTCTGGCCTATTTCATTTGGTGAAATACCTTCAACCTCCTCCATGTTGTCATAAATGGTAAACAAAAAAACAAACAAACAAATCCAAACTGACAGATACAGATGAATAGATTGGTGGTTACCATAGAAGTGGTTTGGGGAGAGGTTAAAATGGGTAAAGAGAAATCAAGTGTATGGTGATGGGTGGGAACTAGATTTTTGATGATGAGCATACTATAATGTATATGCACATAAAATTATACATAATGTCACACACTTGAAACTTTTATAGGGTTATTAACCAGTGATGCATCAATTAAAAATGCTGATCAATGGTGATATTATTTTCAGTAGTGAGAAGTTACATGTCAGAACTTATCAATAACTTCAAATAAATTTAGAATTTTTAAAAATTTTATTGTTGTTGTATTACATCAATCCATTTTTGCTCCCCTCTGTCCCCCTCCCCACCCACCCATTCCCCCCAAAGTCAATCCCACCTGTTGTCCATGTCCATGGTTCCTTTATACTAGGTTCTTGTCTAAGCTGCTCCCCTTTCTTACCTCTGCCTCCCCACTCCCCCCTTCCCCCAACCCCATTTCCCCTGACCACTGAAGGCCTATTCCTTGTATTCATATATTTGGTTCTGTTTTGCTTGTTGTTAGTTTTGCTCATTATTGTCCCGTAATGGGTGAGAACATATGATACCTGTCCTTCACTGACTGGCTTATTTCACTAAGCATAATACTCTCCAGTTCCATCCCAGTTGTTGCAAAGGGTACAAGTTCCTTCTTTCTTTCTGCTATATAGAATGCCATTGTGTAAATGTACCAAAGTTTTTTGATCCAATCATCCACTGATGGGCACTTAGGCTGTTTCCAGCACTTGGCTATTGTAAATAGTGCCGCTATGAACACAGGTGTGCATAGGTTCTTATGAATTGGTGTTTCAGGATTCTTTGGGTATAGTCCAAGTAGTGGAATTGCTGGATCAAAAGGCAGTTCCATTTTTAG
>PVIW01011545.1:0-36911 GCA_004026585.1 Noctilio leporinus | reverse complement strand
TGTTGAGCATTCTTTCATATGCCTCTGGGCCCTTTGAATATCTTCCTCAGTGAGTTGTCTGTTCAGGTCCTTTGCCCATTTTTTAATTGGGCTGTCTGTCTCCCTGGTGTTGAGTCGCATTAGTTCTTTATATATTTTGGAGATCAGACCCTTGTCTGAGGTATCATTGGCAATTATGTTTTCCCATACAGTTGGTTCCGTTTGAATTTTGCTGATATTTTCTTGAGCTGAACAGAAACTTTTCAATTTCATATAGTCCCATTTGTTGATTCGTTCTTTGATTTCCTTTGCCCTTGGTGAAGTATCAGTAAACATATTTTTACGTAGGATATCCAAAAGTTCACTGCCTATATTTTTCTCCAGGACCTTTGTGGTGGCGCTGCTTATGTTTAAATCCTTTATCCATCTTGAGTTTATTTTGGTGTATGGTGTAAGTTGGTGGTCTAGTTTTATCTTTTTGCATGTTACTGTCCAGTTCTCCCAACACCATTTGTTGAAGAGACTGTTTTTACTCCATTGGATGTTCCTTCCCCCTTTGTCAAATATTAGTTGACCATAGAGTCCTGGGTTAATTTCTGAGCTCTCTATTCTGTTCCATTGATCTATATGTCTATTCTTATGCCAGTACCATGCTGTTTTGATGATAGTAGCCTTGTAGTATTGTTTGAAGTCCGGTATTGTGATTCCTTCTACCTTGTTCTTAATTCTCAAGTTTGTGGTGGCTATTTGTGGGTGTTTTTGGCTCCATATAAATTTTTGAAGTATTTTTTCTTTTTCTGTGAAGTCTGTCAGTGGTATTTTAATTGGGATTACATTGAATATGTAGATTGCTTTGGGTAGTATGGACATTTTAATGATGTTAATTCTTGCCATCCACGAACATGGTATATGCTTCCATTTATTTGTGTCTTCCTTGATTTCTTTCTTCATTGTTCTGTAGTTTTCTGAGTACAGGTCTTTTACCTCCTTGGTTAAGTTGATTCCTAGGTACTTTATTTTTCTTGTTGCTATGGTAAATGGGATTTGTTTTCTCACTTCTATATCTGTTGTTTCATTATTGGTATACAAAAATGCTTTTGATTTATGGATATTGACTTTATACCCAGTTATTTTCCTAAATTTGCTTATTAGGTCGAGTAAGTTTTTGGTGGAGCCAATCGGGTTTTGTATGTACACTATCATATCATCTGCAAATAATGACAGTTTGACTTCCTCCTTTCCAATTTGGATACCTTTGATTCCTTTTTCTTCTCTGATGGCTATAGCTAGAACTTCCAAGACGATGTTGAATAGAAGTGGAGAAAGTGGACAGCCTTGCCTCGTTCCTGATCTTAGGGGGAAAGCTTTCAGTTTTTGTCATTAAGTATGATGTTGGCTTCAGGTTTCTCATAGATGGCCTTTATGATGTTGAGGTATGCTCCCTCTATTCCCATTTTGTTGAGGGTTTTTATCATAAATGGTTGCTGCACTTTATCAAATGCTTTTTCAGCATCTGTTGATATGATCATATGGTTTTTATCTTTCAATTTGTTGGTGTGGTGTATTACATTTATTGATTTTCAAATGTTATACCATCCTTGCATCCCTGGGATGGAGCCCACTTGATCATAGTGTATGATCTTTGTAATATACTGCTGAATCTGATTGGCCAATATTTTGTTGAGAATTTTAGCATCTATGTTCATCAGAGATATTGGCCTGTAGCTTTCTTTCTTAGTTATATCTTGCCCTGGTTTTGGGATTAGAATAATATTGGCCTCATAGAAAGAGTTTGGGAGTGTTCCCTCTTCCTGAATTTTTTGGTATAGTTTGAGGAGGATAGGAGTTAGTTCTTCTTGAAATGTTTGGTAAAATTCCCTTGTGTAGCCATCTGGTCCAGGGCTTTTGTGCTTTGGGAGATTTTGGATTACTTCTTTAATTTCACTAGTTGTTACTGGCCTATTGAGGCTTTCTGCTTCTTCTGGGTTCAGTTTTGGTAGATTATACCTTTCCAGAAATGTGTCCATTTCATCCAGGTTGTCATATTTTTTGTCATCTAGTTGTTTGTAGTAATTTCTTACAATCTTTTGTATTTCTGAGGTATCAGTGTGATTTCCCCTCTTTCAGTTCTGATTCTGTTTATTTGGGGCCTCTCTCTCTTTTTCTTTTCTTTCTTTTTTTAAAAATTTTATTGTTGTTGTATTACATCCATCTCCTTCTCTTTTTCTTGATGATTCTGGATAACGGCTTGTCAATTTTGTTTATTTTTTCAAAGAACCAGCTCCTGGACCTGTTGATTCTTCTAATTGTAGTTTGAATCTCTGAGTTATTTAGTTCAGCTCTGATCTTGATGATTTCCTTCTTTCTACTTGCTCTGGGCTTTGTTTGTTGTTTCTGCTCTAGTTCTTGCAGCTTTGTGGTTAGGTTGTTTTTATAAACTTCGTGTAACCTTTTTTGGAAGGCCTGTATTGCTATAAATTTCCCCCTGAGAACTGCCTTTGCTATATCCCATAGGTTTTGGGCTGTTGTGTGTTCATTGTCATTTGTTTCCAGGAACTTTTTTTATTTCATGTTTGATCTCATTGTTGACCCCTTCATTGCTTAAAAGCATGTTATTCAGTCTCCATGAGTTAGAGAGTTTTTGTTTTTTTCCCTTGAGATTGGTTTCTAGTTTCAAGCCATTATGATCTGAGAAGATACTTTATTTGATTTCAATTTTCCTGTATTTGAGGAGGCTTGTCTTGTGACATACCATGTGGTCTATCTTGGAGAATGACCCATGTGCATTTGAAAAGAATGTGTATTTTGCTTCTTTGGGGTAAAGACTCTGTATACATGAATTAGGTCCATTTTCTCTAGAGTGTTGTTCAATGCCACAACATCTCTGGGGATTTTTTGTTTGGACGATCTGTCCATTGTTGATAGTGGGGTATTAAAATCCCCTACTATTAGTGTGTTGCTGTCTATGTCTTTCTTAAAGTTTCCCAAGATTTTCCTTATATATTTCGGAACTCCTATGTTGGGTGCATATATGTTTATCAGAGTTATTTCTTCTTGATGGATTGTTCCCTTAAATATTATGAAATGTCCATCTTTGTCCCTTTTTATGGCCTTCATTGTAAAATCTATTTTATCTGAAATCTGTATTGCTACTCCAGCTTTTTTTTTCATGCCCATTTGCTTGATATATAGTTTTCCATCTCTTCACTCTCAATCTGTGTCGATCTTTTGTTCTGAGGTGGGTCTCTTGAAGACAGCATATATGTGGGTCATGTTGTCTTATCCATTGGGCTACCCTATGTCTTCTGATTGGTTCATTTAATCCATTTACATTTAAGGTGATTATTGATTGATACTTATTCATTGCCATTTTCTCCATTTGCGTCTGTATTCCTCTTTGGCTTTCTCTGTTTCTTCATTTTATTTGTTTACTTATTTTTATAGCAGACCCTTTAGCATTTCTTGCAATGTTGGTTTGGTAGAGATGTATTCTTTTAGTCTTTTTTTTTTTTGTCTGGGAAGCTCCTTATTTTTCCTTCTACCTTGAATGAGAGCCTTGCTGGGTAGAGTATTCTTGGTTGCAGGCCTTTGTTTACCATGACTTGAAATACTTTTTGCCATTCCCTTCTGGCTTGTATTGTTTCTGTTGAATAATCATTTGATAGCCTTATTGGAGCCCCTGTGTATGTTATTTGTCTTTTCTCTCTTGATACTTTTGGGATCCTCTTTTTGTCTTTGAAATTTGCCATTTAAATAATAATGTGCCTTTGTGTTGGTCTGTTTGGGTTGATCCTCATTGGGACCCTCTATGCTTCCTTAACTTGATTAATGTTTTTACTCATCATGTGAGGGAAATTTTCTATCATGACTTTTTTTTTTTTTGTAATTGTATGTATTTTTATTTTTCTTTTTTTTCTTTTTTTTTATTGTTGTTGTATTACATCCATCCCCTTTTTGCTCCCCTCTGTCTATCATGACTTTTTTGAACAGGTTTTCCATTCCTTGTTTCTCTTCTCCTTCTGGTATCCCTATGATTTGGATGTTTTTACGTTTCATGTTGTCCTGCAGCTCTCTTAATCCCTCTTCAGTCTTATTTAGCCCTCTTTTATTCTCTTGTACTGTGTTGGAGTATATGTCTACATTATCCTCCAACTTGCTGATCTGGTCCTCTGCTTCCTCTAGCCTACTGTTGATTCCTTCTATTGTATTCTTCAATTCAGAACTTGTATTCTTCATTTCCTCCTGGCACTTATTGATAGTTTCCATGTCCTTTTTCATGCTGTTGTATTTCTCAGTAAGTTCCTTGTAACTTCCCTGGAGATCTTTGTTGTTCTCCTGGAGTTGTTTATAGTTTTCTTTGATGTGGCTGAGCTCATTGAGCTTCTCTATCATCATTCTTTTGAATTCCTTGTCTGATATTTCAGGTGCCTCTTTTTCATTTTGTGGTCTTCTGGGGATTCTTCCTTTCCTTTTGGTGATGGACTGATTCTTTTTCCCTCGATTTTGGGTGTCTGTTCTTGCTTGCTTTTGAAAATTTTATTATTATTATTTTGTTTATTCCTTGCATTAACCTGCTTTGCTTCCTTGCCTTCGTTGAGCACTCTTCTGTGATAGGAGATTTGTGGATTTCAATGTTGCCGTCTCCCAGATTTTCTCCACTTGCTGTTCTTGTTGTGTCCTTTATTTGGGCTATCTGGTTGTATTCTGCACCTGTGGGCTTTTAGCAGAAAAAACAAAAAACAAAACAAAACAAAAAAGAAAGAAAGAAAGAAAGAAAAACAAAAGGAAAAGAGAAATAAAAACAATAATAATGATAAGAAGAAAGGGTTTAGATGGCTGTTCACCCTTAATAATCCCTGATTGGTGTAGATGGAACCTGGACCTGAGGGCTTTTAGCATAAAAAAAAGGGGGGGGGGCGGGGAGAAAGTCACAAGACAAAGAGAAATCAATATTGATAAAGAGGCAAAGAAGGGGAGCAGCTTAGACAAGAACCTAGTATAAAGGAACCATGGACATGGACAACAGGTGGGATTGATTTTGGCGGGAATGGGTGGGTTGGGAGGGGGACAGAAGGAAACAAAAAGGGGATGGATGTAATACAACAACAATAAAATTAAAAAAATATATTGATAAAGAAAGGGTTTAAGTGTCTGTTCACTCTTTATGATCTCTGATTGGTCCAGGTGGAGCTAGAACCTGTGGGCTTTAACAGGAAGTGAAGAAAAAAATGGTGGGGGGCAGGGAAAAAAAGGAAGAGGAAGGAAGAAAATACTAAAGAAAGGCTTTAGGTGGCTGGGGAAGGGAGGAATACTGAGATTGAGGACTGGGAATGCGTTGTAGCCAGAGAGTGAGTAGACTTTAATTCAAGAGTAGTGGGAGGGTCTTGGGTATTTAGGTGGATTGAGATAGGGAGGGATTAAGAACATGTGAGAAGTAACTTTTGCGAAGGATATGTTGGGGATTAATAGTTCATATAGCTCTCGGTATAACTCAGGTGCTTGAGATTAGCAGCAATCCCTTTCCTGAGGCTGCCTCTTTTTCTTGGTCAGGTCTCTGCAGTCTATAGTCTAGCCAGTTTTAGTGTGGCAGGGCCTCTGATTGTCACAGTCAGGGCTGATTCTGATTATCAGCCCCCAGGTAGGCTGGGCCTTCAGTAGTCTAGCTAGGTTTTAGGGCTGCTGGTGTTCTGGGACCTGCAGGGTGCCCCCTCCAACTCCTGGCAGAGGTTCCTACTTGTGATGGGCTCCTGGCACCCCTGCAGGGCAGCCTGCAACCTCGCTGATCCCTGCGAGGACTGGCCTGGTCCCCGCAGTTCCTGGAGGAGGCAGCACCCATTAGTCAACAGTGCCCGGGGTCCCCCAACACTGCCCCGCTCCCCCGGGCGAGTGCCAATCCTCCAAGCCAACCAGCTCTCCAAGGAGTCCTTTAGGTGGCCTCTGTGATCTGCGGCTTTTGTCTTGGGAAATGGGCGGGTCAGTTGCCCCCGCTACTAGTTCCCAGCTTGCAGTTTGGAGTTTCTGAGGAGTCTGGGAGCCTGTGTGGGTGTGCAGGGCTGGGCCTATCCCCTTGCTGGGGCTTTAAGCTGCTATTTCCCCGGTGTCCCAGGAGCACCGTTTTCGGCCCTCTCGCAGACCCCGGCTGGTGCACTTCCCCGCTCCCCATCTCCTGCTCCCCACAGGACTCTTCTCCACCTCCAACCCTGTGAGGGGATTCGTCTCCCTGTTGCAGTAGTGAGTCTCTCACACAGTCCCTCCCCTGCAAGAGTTCAATTCTGTGTTCCCTACAGTGTTTGCCCTCGCTGCCCATACTTCACTGTTCAAATTTCTAGTCGCCAGGAAGCTTGGAGCTTGCCTCAGTCAAACTCGCGCCTCTGTGCAGAGCCACCACTGTCCAGAGCCGACCTAGGCCTGCCAGCCAGTTGGTTGGGAACCGCCTCACCTACTCTCCTGCTGGTCTCCTCTGCCTCTGGGCTGTGCTCCCCTGTGTCCAGATGCTTACTGCTCCAATTCTTAGGGTCCTGAAGACATCTCACGCTCCCTGTGCTGTCCTCCCGCTGCTCTGGTACTCGAGAACACCATCAGCACTGCTCTCTACTCTGTCGCCATCTTTCCTCCCCTATTTTCACACTTCTATTTCTGATGTTTCATTATGATTCTGATGTTTCAAAAGCAAAAATGCTTTTGATTTCTGGATATTGACTTTATAACCAGCTATTTTGCTCAATTTGCTTATTAGACCAAGTAACTTTTTGGTGGAGCCTATTGGGTTTTTACGTGTACTATCATATCATCTGCAAATAATGAGTTTGACTTCCTCCTTTCCAATTTGGATACCTTTGATTCCTTTTTCTTCTCTGATGGCTATGGCTAAAATTTCCGAGACAATGTTGAACAGAAGTGGAGAAAGTGGACAGCCTTGTCTCAATCCTGATCTTAGGGGGAAAGCTTTTAATTTTTGTCCATTAAGTATGATGTTGGCTTTAGGTATCTCATATATGACCTTTATGATATCGAGGTATGGTCCCTCTATTCCCATTTTGCTGAGGGTTTTTTTTATCATAAATGGTTGCTGTACTTTATCAAATACTTTTCCAGCATCTATTGATATGATCATATGGTTTTTGTCTTTCGATTTGTTTATGTGGTATATTACATTTATTAAGTTGAGAATGTTGTACCATCCTTGCATCCCTAGGATGAAACACACTTGATCATGGTGTATGATCTTTGTAATGTACTGCTGAATGCAGTTGGCCAATATTTTGTTGAGAATCTTAGCATCTATGTTCATCAGAGATGTTGGCCTATAGTTTTCTTTCTTAGTTGTACCTTGACCTGATTTTGGGATTAGAATAATATTGGCCTCATAGAAAGAGTTTGGGAGTCTTCTTTATTACTGTGTTTTTGGTATAGGTTGAGAATGATAGGAGTTAGTTCTTCTTTAAATGTTTGGTAAAATTCACTTGTGTAGTCATCTGGTCCAGGGCTCTTGTGCTTTGGGAGATTTTGGATTAGTTCTTCAATTTCACTAGTTGTTATTGGCCTATTCACACTTTCTGCTTCTTCTGGGTTCAGTTTTGGTAGATTATACCTTTCCAGAAATGTGTTCATTTCACCCAGGTTGTCATATTTCTTGTCATATAGTTGTTTGTAGTATTTTCTTACTATCTTTTGTATTTCTGAAGTATCAGTTGTGATTTCCCCTCTTTCAGTTCTGATTCAGTTTATTTGGGTCCTCTCTCTTTCTTGATGAGTCTGGATAAGGGCTTGTCAATTTTGTTTATTTTTTCAAAGAACCGGCTCCTGGACTTGTTGATTCTTTGAATCATAGTTTTAGTCTCTAAGTTATTTAATTCTGCTCTGGTCTTGATGATTTCCTTCTTCTACTTGCTGAGGGCTTTGCTTTTTGTTGTTCTTCTAGTTCTTGCAGCTTTATGGTTAGGTTGTTTGTATAAACTTCTTGTGATCTTTTTAGGTAGGCCTGTATTCCTGTAAATTTCTCTCTGAGGGCTGCCTTTGCTTTGTCCCATAAGTTTTGGACTGTTGTGTGTTCATTGTTATTTGTTTCCAGGAACTGTTTGATTTCATCTTTGATCTCATTGTTAACCCATTCATTACTTAAAAGCATGTTATTCAGTCTCCATGAGTTAGAGAATTTTTGTTTTTTTTTCCCTTGAGATTGGTTTCTGGTTTCAAGCCATTGTGATCTGAAAAGATGCTTTGTATGATTTCAATTTTCCTGTATTTGTGGAGGCATGTCTTGTGACCTACCATGTTGTCTATCTTAGAGAGTGTTCTATGTGCCTTTGAAAAGAATGTGTGTTTTGCTTCTTTGGGGTAAAAGGCTCTGTATATATCAGTTAGGTCCATTTCCTCTAGAGTGCTGTTCAATGCCATAACATCTTCAGGGATTTTTTGTTTGGAAGATCTGTCCATTGTTGATAGTGGGGTATTAAATTCCCCTACTGCTAGGGTGTTGCTGTCTATATCCTTCTTGAAGTCCTCCAAGATTTTTCTTATATATTTCGGAGCTCCTACATTGGGTGTGTATATGTTTAGCAGAGTTATTTCTTCTTGATGGATTGTTCCCTTAAGTATTATGAAATGTCCTTCTTTTTATCTCTTTTTATGGGCTTCATTGTAAAATCTATTTTGTCTGAAATTAGTATTGCTACTCCAGCCTTTTTTTCATGTTCATTTGCTTGATATATATTTTTCCATCCCTTCACTTTCAATCTAGGTCGATCTTTTGTTCTGAGGTGGGTCTCTTGAAGAAGCATATATGTGGGTCATGGTTTTTTATCCATTCAGCTACCCTATGTCTTTTGATTGGCACATTTAATCCATTTACATTTAAGGTTATTATTGAGTGATACTTATTTATTGCCATTTTCCCACTTTTTACCTGTGTTCCTCTCTGTCTCTCTCTGTTTCTTCATTTTTTTTTTTTTAAAGCAGACCCTTTAGCATTTCTTGCAATGCTGGTTTGGTAGAGATGTATTCTTTTAGTCTTCTTTTGTCTGGGAAACTCCTTATTTCTCCTTCCATTTTGAATGTGAGCCTTGCTGGGTAGAGTGTTCTTGGTTGTGGTGCTTTGTTTCCTATTACTTGAAATACTTTTTGCCATTTCCTTCTGGCTTTAATTGTTCTTGTTCAGTAATCATTTGATAGCCTTATTGGAGCCCCTTTGTATGTTATTTGCTGTTTCTCTCTTGATGTTTTTAGGATTCTCTCTTTGTCTTTGAAATTTCCCATTTTAATATAATGTGCTTTGAAGTTGGTTTGTTTGGGTTGATCTTCATTGGGACCGTCTGTTCTTCCTGAACTTGAGTAATGTTTTCACTCATCATGTTAGGGAAATTTTCTGTCATGACTTTTTTGAATAGGTTTTCCATTCCTTGTTTCTCTTCTCCTTCTGGTATCCATATGATATGGATGTTATTACATTTCATGTTGTCCTGCAGCTCTCTTAAACCCTCTTCATTTTTCTTCTGTCTTTTTTCATTCTCTTGTATTGTCTTGGAATATTTGTCTACGTTGTCCTCCAACTTGCAGATCTGATCCTCTGCTTCCTTTAGTCTACTGTTGATTCCTTCTACTGTATTCTTCAGTTCAGAAATTGTATTCTTCATTTCCTTTTGCCTCTTACTGATGGTTTCTAAGTGCTTTTTGATGCTGGTGTAGCTTTTAGTAAGTTCTTTGTTACTTCCCTGGAGTTCTTTGTAGTTCCCCTGGAGTTGTTTATAGTTTTCTTTGAGATGGCGAAGCTCATTGAGCTTCTCTATCATCATTCTTTTTAATTCCATATCTGATCATTTGTTTGCCTCTGTTTCATTTAGTGATCTTTCTGGGGATTCCTCCTTTTCTTTTGGTGGTGGACTGATTCTTTTTTCCCCATTTTGGGTGTCTGTTGTTGCTTGTTTTTGTCTTGGGTTAATTTGCTTTGATTCCTTGCCTTTGTGGAACACCCTTCCATGTTAGGATATTTGTGGAGATCTGTGTTGCAGTATCCTAGATTTTCTCCACTTGTTGCTCTTTGGGTGGCCTTTATGTTGTTAACTTGGGCTGTCTGGTTGTATTTTGGATTGGTTGTGCATGTTGCTCCTTTCATTCCACTTGACTGATTGAGAGACACTCCTTCTATCCTTTCTCATACACTGTTTTTGAGCTGCTCTTTAGTGATTAATAGTTCATGTACCTCTTGGTGTAACTCAGGTGCTTGAGATTAGCAGCGATCCATTTCCTGAGTCTGCCTCTTTTTCTCGGTCAGATCTCTGCAGTCTACAGTCAACCTGTGTGTTCTTGGAGTGGCAGGACTTATGGCTGCCACAGTGAGGGCAGATTCTGAGTCTCAGCCACCAGGTAGGCTGGGCCTCCAGTAGCCTACCTGGGTTTCTGCACTGCTTGCATTTTGGGTACCTCTCTTCTTTCACTGGTTTTGTGTGAAGACCTTCAGGGTGCTTCTGTGGTTTCTATGGCTGCTCCTCCCTCTCCAGCTCCTCAAGGAGGCTTTTGTTGCCTGCAGTGGGCACACCAGTTGCACTAGCTGCAAATTCCTGGCTCACAGTTTTGAGATTTTGTGGGAGCCTGAGGCTGGTGGGGGTGCATGGGGCTGGGCCCTCCTCCTTCCCCTCCCCCTCCCTGAGGCTCTGAGCCACCCTCCCCCTGGTGGCACAGTGGCACAGTTTTTGGCCCTCTTGCCTCTGTGGCCAGTGTACTTCCCTGCTCCCCTGATCCCCCATTCCTGCTCCCTGTGGTTCTCTCCTCCTCCACCTCTGGCCCAGTGAGGAGCTTCCTCTCTCTCAGTCTCTGGGAGCGAGGCTCTCACACAGTCCCTCCCCTGCAGGAGTTCAATTCCTCAGTCCCTCTGGCATTTGCACTCACTGTCTATACTTCCCTGCTCAGATTTCTAGTCACCAGGGAGCCTAGAGCTGTCTTCATTTAGAGACACCCCTCTGGGTGGAGCTGCCGCTGCTCAGAACCGACTTAGGCCTGCAGGCTGGTTTAGAACTTTCTCACCTGCTCTCCTGTAGGTCTCTGCAGCCTCTGGGCTGTGCTCCCCTGAGTCCAGATGCTTACCGCTCCAATTCTTAGGGACCTGCAGACATCTCATGCTCCTTATTCTATCTCCAGCTACTCTAGCACCCGAGAATGCCATCAGCTCTGGTCTCTACTCTGTTGCCATCTTTAGTCCCTCTCTGGGAATTTTTTTTTAAGGTTGTCCTCCAGCTTGATGATTCGATCCTCTGCTTCCTCTAGCCTGCTGTTGATTCCTTCTACTGTATTTTTCATTTTGGAAACAGTATTCTTCATTTCCTCTTTGCTCTTATTGATAGTTTCTATGTTCTGTTTAATGTTGGTATAGTTCTCAGAAAGTTCCTTGTAGGTTCCCTGGAGGTCTTCATCATTTTCCTGGAGTTGTTTGTAGTTTTGTTTGAGTTCACTGAGCTCATTGAGCTTCTCTAACATCATTATTTTGAAGTCCATGTTTGATAGTTTGCTTGCCTCTATTTTATTTAGAAGTCTTTCTGGTGATTCCTCCTTAACTTTTGGTGATGCACTTTTTATCCCCATTTTAGGTTACTTTTTTGTTTGTTTTTGCTGTATTGATTGGGCTTTTTTGAGTTCCTGTCTTTGTGGTGTGACCTTCTGTTGTGTAGAGGTGCATTTTCTTTACTTCCTGGATCCACCTCTGGTGGTGACATCAGGTCATTCCAAAGTCTTGGCCTAGTGAGCCTGTTGGAGCCAACCAGAGATCCACTGTCTTTGTGCCCTTCAGTTTTTAATCCAGTTAATATGTGATCATCTGTCAGGTGTAGGTTCTTCTGGGTGGGACAGATTAATTCAGTTGTAATCCAGTCAATCTGTGATCAGCCCCCAGACTCAGACACCAGTGGGTGGGGCAGATTGATTTCACTGGGGAGAGCTATTTTGCCAAATAGAAATGAGTGATATCTCAAGAGAATTTCTATCCATGCTTAAAATTTCTTACTCTTCTGCAAATTCTAACCCCCCTTCCCATTTCAAGTACTAATATTAACACTATAAGATGAAAGAATTGGGGTGTTGTGTCTTTGGGGTGTATGGTTCTTACACTAGTCCAAAGGCAAAGTTATTTCAGTTTTGTAATCACTCATTAGTCTTGTTGCACATTTGTATGTTCCCAGCCACTGTTGGGGTAGAGAGATGGGACAAAGTCCCTATTTCCAAGTGGTATATGGCTTAGTGGTGAAGACAGACTTGAAAAACATGATTTACACAGTAAAGTGAGAATTAAGTGATGTTGTCTCGAGTCATTGAGGATGGGCATTATTGACTTTAAGTCCCAAATCTTGAAAGAAAATATGATCTGGATTTGAGATCCAGTGCTGTCTCTGAATCAAGCCCTTTTTCCAAGAATGTAATCAGTGTGAAAACCTCATTTTAATTTGCATCTTCCTGGCCACCAGTTGGGTTGAGCATCTTTTCATGTTTATTGACCATGTGTATTTTCCGTTGTATATTTGCCACTCACAGAAAATCTCAATTATTGAAAATAAACTCTATGGTGCATATAGGGATGTTGTCTGATGCTCTTCAAAGGATTGGTTTCCTAAATTCTACACACAGCTCCTGACAAAAATAGGGATTAGGATGTTTTCCTAGAAGCTCCCTTGTTTCCTGCCACTCTCTTGCCTCTCTCTGATAATCAGGCTTCCTCTTCTGGCCTGAGAGTCACTGAGAAAGGTCAATGGGATGTGATGGAATCTCTGTGCAGATGCTGTCATCATGGTTAACTGATTAGTTGTTTTCTTTCCTGTCAAAGTTAGGGGAGAAAGTCTGCAGAGATGGATAGAGGGAGTTATGTGTAGGCTTGTAAGTGTGAACACTTAGAAAATGAGAGTATTTGAGTGTGAAAATCTTAAAGAATGAGGTCCAATTTCATATCTGGTTTGATAAATTGCTCAGTGGCTGTGAGAATGACTCATTTGTTGATATCTGCCTTCAACTTCAGGTATCAATATTTTGTCCCAGTTAACCCTGAGGACTCAGCATTCATGTTATCTTGCCTGATGAAGTCAGAAGGGCTCTCCAGCTGTGCCTTGTGTGTATTCTAAGCTCTTGGTGGCCAGGGGACAGAATCAGAGCTGCTGAGATGTTGGGAAAGAAGCACCCAGGACTTGGAGCCTCAGGCCCCTGGTTGGTGGTCTTGGCTTTGCTAGTGGTCAGTCATATTTGATAACACAATTCTCTCCACCTTTCTGGGCATTGGTTTTTCTCCTATGCAAAATGGGGAAAGTGCTATAAGAACCAAATAACATGATTGCTGGATGTTAAGTATGTGTGTGTTTCTTTTCACTCTTCTTGATTCTCTTTGCCATATCAGACATTCAGCCTAAGAAAGGGGTTGAATGTAGTTGGTGCTTGATAATTGTACATTGCCTGATTACACAAAGCAGTGGTTCTCAAAGTGGGGTTCCCTGGACAGCAGCAGCAATAGCACTTGGGAACATGCTAGAGATGAATCCCCAAACCTCCTCAATCAGATGTTCTGCTTGTGGGGGGTTCAGCAATGTTTTACCTGCAGGTAGTCCTAGTGCTGGTTACAGTTTGAGAACCTCTGAAAATCTCTTTCTATTGTGTCCTATATAGAATAAGTTTTGGTGAGAGAGGGAAAAATTAGTTGGTTCAAGTTCTAGGAGGCAATTTTCATCTCATGTTATGTTTTTTATTTAAAAAAATGGTGAATGGGTCATGCTTTAAGGAGAATTACTTCCTGTTACTTGTTGCAGAAAATACCCAAGTTCATTTTCTTGTGGGATTTGAGCTCAGCTATCTGGATGTTTTCACTGAACTGGGGAGTTAACTTCTTTTTCTGTTCTTTTCTCTCTAAATATCAGTGACAGAATTTATAAACTAATGGTGCTACACTGAATACTCAGCTCTGGAAGAGCTGACATGATGTTTTGCTATTATTGCTGATTAAATATATTTTGACTTCATGTAAAGACAGAGTTCTCTGGCTAGTGTGGCTCATTGGGTTGAGCACTGGCCTGCAAACTGAAAGGTTGCAGGTTTGATTCTGTCAGGGCACATGCCTGGGTTGCCAGCCAGGTTCCCCACTGGGGGCACATGAGAGGCAACTGATTGATATATGAACATCAGTGTTTCTCTCCCTCTTTTCCTATCTCCATTCCCCTCTCTCTAAAACATAAATAAAATCTTTAAATGTATACTTAAAAAAAGTCAGAGCCATTTGCCCATGTTCATATCTCTAATAATTAAACATAATAGCTGGGCCCATTAACACATTTCTGTGTATCAGTGAAAGTCTTGCAAAAAGAAAAAAAAAATTATAGTAAGTTCCTACAACCAAGAGTATAGTCATTGTGGCAAGTCTTCGTCAGGCTCATTTGTCATACACCTTAATTGAACCTTTTCCTCATGCTATTTTTGTGACTAATAGACATGAATAAATAGCTGTACCTAGTGTACATAATGAGTATTCTGTGTTATTAAGTATTCCTAAGCCTTTTATGAGAGTACATCAGTACTTGCCAGTATACTTTCTGATGGCCATTAGGAGCTTTGAATTTTAATTGTCTGCTTTTTGCTTTTGAGAAGGAACCCATTTAATTGTATAAAGTACAATGGATTCTATATGCAGAATACATTTCTTAGGGTAGTACCTGAGGCTTAATGACCAAAGGCTAGTAGAATTTCATTTTAATGAGTTCAAAGAAACATCAATTACATGTAATAAATGCAATTTGATTGGGGAATAAGTAAAAATTGCTAATGAAGGTGAGACAGTTAAGTGTAATAGTACATACTATATTTTGAGAATTTACCATATGCCAAGAAGTTGACTGGATACCAGCTTGGTTCCTATAAATCACTATGAGGCACAGATACAAAAAAGAAACTGATGACTGCCAGATGGGAGGGGGTTTGGGAGATTGGGTGAAAAAGGTGAAGGGATTAAGAAGTACAAATTGGCAGTTGCAAAGCAGAGATGAGTATATAAATTACAGCATAGGGAATATAGTCAATAATATTGAAATAACTATGTATAGTGCTTGACATATCAGAGGAATCACTTTGTAAAGTATTGTCTAATCACTATGCTATGCACCTGAAACTAATATAATATTAAGTATCAACTGCAATTGAAAAAAACTCCACTATTAGGAAGATATTGTTCTTATCTTACAGACATCAAAGCTACCCTTAGAGTGTAGCAACATGGACAGGTGATGCTTGGACATGTGCTGCCACAGCCAATGGCTATGGGGACAACTCAAAAGCAAGTTCCATAAAAATGGCATCTGAAAAAGTAGCATGCCTGAATTTGGACCACCTTTGGGCTGCCTTATGTTTCTCTAGTAGAATTAACCTCCTTAACTAAGCTTAGATATTGGTCTAATTGCAATGGTGAATTGCGTGTGTCTAAGCATGGTGCTACTAGTCTGAGGAGACTGACAAGGAGTTGTGACCAGGGGTGATGAAGGGCTCAGATGCACAGGGCTCTGTGGCATTAGTCAGTGTGTTGAATACATTGCTAAAATTCCTGAAAGCTTGGAGCAGGATAGCAAATGGATTTCAAAGTCTTCCTTTATAATTTGCTTAGTCTTCAGAATCTCAATACAAATACAGGCAAATTGTTAATAGTTTGATTGAACCAATAGAAACCCCTAAATATGATCCATTAGGATCTTTAGGATTGACTTTTAGTCTGCTAGATCTTTTAGATTTTTCTTTTTGTGAAGAAAAATAGACATGTTTATTAGAATAAATGCAAATATATTTCTATGCACACAATTCTAATGGAAGAAAACCAAATTGTAAAGTAAGGAAATACAGGGAAATACAGAGTGAACACTGAGAAATGACAAAATATGCTGAACATCTCACATCACTTGCATCATGGTAAAAATAGTGGATGTAGATAACAACAAACCTTATTTTGAGCTTAGAAATTCTCCATTTTGTTGGTGCTTTCTTGCATTGAGACCACTTCTCAAATTTTTGCTTGGTGTCAATGGGTTGATGAGTAACAATGGACTTGATACTTTATCCTTTGAAATATTGCATAAACTTGAGTATTTTTCATCTTTGCTAACTTTTTTAAAAAAAGATTTTATTTACTATTTTTAGAGAGAGGGGTTGGGAGAGAGGCAGAGAGGTTGCCTTTCACCTGCCTCCAGCTATGGATCTGGCTGAGACCTGGCTTGCATCCTGATTATGTGCCCTGGCTCAGGAATTGAACCAGTAACTTTTGGGTTGTCTCATTTTTTTCCCCATTGTTCTCACCAGTCCTGCCCACCTCACCCCACCTCCCACAATTGTTTGCACTATATACACCAAAACAACTAAGGATTGTAAGGAAATACTATGAAGAATCATATGCCAACAAATTGGACAATCTGGAAGAAATGTTTTCAATTTTATTTTAAAAGTTTTACCACTATGTAAAAAATCCAAGTACATTTCAAAACATTTTTAATATCAGTAACCAGAGAAAAGATTTTAGCATCTTTAGTACTGATAAAGACAGATTGCCATCAAAAAAGGTCCTGCAGTTTTTCTGTATGTATTTCTTTCCTTTTTTTTTTAATTTAATTTTATTGTTGTTGTATTACATCCATGCTCTTTTTACTCCCCTCTGTCCCCTTCCCGACATATCCACTCCACAAAGTCAATCCCACTTGTTGTCCATGTTTATGTGTGTGTGTATTTTAAATCCATTTAGTCATTATATCTTTTGTTTGGAGCATTTAATCCATTTACATTTAACATAATTATTGATAGATTTGTAGTTTTGCTATTTTATTCTTTTCTGGTTTTGTAGTTCTCTGTTCCCTTATTTTCTTGTTCTTTCTTTGTATGTTGATGATTTTCTATAGTGTTGCTTTTGGATTCCTCCTTATTTCTTGTATATCTTGTAGATTTTTGGTCAGTGTTATCATGTGCTTCATATATTCCAAGGTCTATTTTGGAATTTATATGTCTATTTTAAGTTTGAATAAATTCTAAAATCACTACAAATTTTATTCATCCCTTCCATGTTTGTTTTTCCCATTATTTTTTACTTTTTGTATGTATTCCCTAATTTATTGTTGCAATTACATATGGTCTTCCTATTTTTGTCTGTTAACCTTTTCATTAGCTTCATAGTTGATTGATCCACTCACTGATATTTTATGAAAATTTTTTTCTTTCCTATTTTTTCTTATTTGTATTTTTGATCTTTTCTTCTTGAGGAAGTACCTTTTTAACTTTTTTTTTTTTTTGGTAATACTGGTTTAGTGTTGATTAACTCTTACTTTTTTGCTGGAAAATTCTTCATCTCTCTTTCAATTTTTATGATGATTTTTGACCTTTTTATCTTGTGATACACATAAACTAATTCCTAAAATTCTGTGGCACACCAGAAATATATTTTTTGCCAATCTGACAAAAATATGTGTAATTTTGATTTATTCTCATCGAATGGGTATTGTTATGTTGGCTGTTATCTTTTTATTTTTATTTTGTACTTGTCAATCTAAGGGAAAACAGGTCTGTGCCCATGACTAGATAGCTAGGTATTACATATTTAAAAACTTCTTGTGGCACAGTGGTTGAAAAATCACTGATCTAAATAATAGCCTTGCCCTGGGTATTGGTTATAGGTGTTTGCTTTTCATGACTTTGAATATTTTGTGCTAATCCTTTCTGGCTTGCAAAGTTTCTTTTGAGACATTAGCTGGACAGTCTTATGGGAGCTCCCTTGTACATAGTTAATAGCTTTCTCTTGCTACTTTTAAGATTCTTTGCCTTTAACTTTGGTACTTTAATTATGATGTGTCTTGGTGTGGATATCTGTAAATTTATCTTGTTTAGGACTTTCTGTGCTTCCTAGATTTGTATGTCTATTTCCTTTACCAGTTTAGGGAGGTTTTCAGGCATTATTTCTTCAAATAGGGTAATACTCTTTTGCTCTTTCTTCTCATTCTGGTACCCCTATTATGTGAGTGTTGTTACATTTGATGTTGTCCCAGAGTTTCCTTAAACTATCTTCATTTACATTTTTCTTTTGGTGTGCTGTTTTGGTGTTTTTGTACCCTGTCTTTTACATTGCTGATTTGATCCTGTAGTATACCTAATCTGATATTGATTTCACCTAATGGTTCATTTCAGTTATTGCACTCATTTCTGAGAGGTTCTTTTTTAATCTTCTCTACCTTTGTTGAGGTTTTCACTGAGTTTATCTAGCCTTATTCTAATTTCACCCTTATAACCAGTTTTAAACTCTGTATGTGGAGGACTGCTTATCTCCTTTTAGTTATCTTTCTGAAGTTTTGTTCTGTTGTTTCATTTGGGATGTTTTTCTCATTTTGGCTGCTTCCCTATGTTTCTTTCTGTGTATTTGGTATACTTGCTATGTCTTCTAGTCTTGGCAAGATGGCTTTATGTAGGAGGTGTCCTGTGGGGCCCAGTGTTGCATTCTCCCTGGTCATCTAAGTTCGGTTCTCCAGGTGTATTCCTTGAATGGGTTGTGTGTGCCCTTCTGTTGTAGCTGAATCTTGACTGCTGCTAGTAGGTTAATAAGGTGGGACTGACCCTCAGACTGACTGGCTTTGAGGGCTGGCCATGATTACAGCAGATGGGCTGTTACTGGTGACTGCCCCCATGGAGTGGGATTTGTTTCAGAGGGGCTCCAGTGTCTGCTGAATTTTCCCTTTGTATGTGTCATTTGTGAGCTGGTTGGGTGGTCCTCAGGTGTAGTCTGAAATTGACTTCAGGGTGTGTTTTTCTGGGGCCTCTTGAGAGAGGCTCGTGGTATAGACCAAGATTAGTTGCTCTCTATGCCTGGCTCTGGACAACCTAGTAAAAGATGCAATGTGAGTTGTTGTCACCTGTGCTGGGCTTGGAGGCACCTGGGAGAGGCATGCTGGGAACTGAGGTTGACTACCCCTAGTTGGGGCTGCTTAGCAAGAGAAATGGAGCTGGCTGAGGCCAGCCACTGATTGTTTGGTGTTTGTGAACTTTTGAGAGACTTTAGAAAAGTCTGCAGTGTGAGCCAAGGAAGGCCACTTGTGTGGAAAAGCATCTAGAAGAGGTTCAAACCAGGTGTACAAGTTTGGTGGGGTGCAGTCTTAGTGAATTACAAAGGTAGGGTGAATGATGTTAGCCAAATTTATGGTGAGCTCAGATTTGGTACCCACCTCTAACTGCAGGCTGGAAGGTGGGAATGGGGAACTGAACAAAAGAACAGTAGCATCTTCCAGCACTTCCATCCTGAGCCTTTCCCTCTAGCTCTTATCCTGAAGTCAGTCAGTTCAGTTCCTCCCCGTATGGCCCTGGTGTTTTTATAGCTGCTGTTCCAGTACTGGAACCCAGAGTGAGTCTGTGCTCAGGTCTTATGACCTGCAGTGTCTAAAAATCCAGTACCTTGTGTCACTCAGCCACAATCACATGTTTTCACAATCAGATATTATGAGGCTCCTCTTCCTGGCCCTTGAGCCATGGGAAGGGGAACCCAGTGTGGATCTGAGACCCCTCACTCCACAAAGATTATCTCTGCTGCTAAGATATCCCTCCTAATTCTTAATTGTCACATATGTAGATGTGGGATTTAGCCCATTATGAGTCTCCATGCCTCCTACCAGTCTTGATGTGGCCTCTTCTTTATATCCTTAGTTATAGGAATTCTGTTCAGCTAGTCTTCAGATGGTTTTCAACTGTGGTTGTTCTATAATTTAGTTATAATTTTGATATGATCTTTTGAGGAGGTGAACAATGTTTACCTACTACACCATCTTGACTGGAAGTTGATATACTGTACTCTTTACCATAGTAGTGAACAGCTTTATCAATCACTAGCTGAACGGATCTTGGCCCTCACTTTTGTGTTAATTTCACTAATAGTTTATCTACACCAGACTTGGGAGTCAAGAAAATACCAAAGTGAAAGAATATGAAAATCAAAAGAACACTGTATTTGTCTAAATCTTTTAGGCCTTTTAGGCAGTGTGTGTATTTTCTGGGTTAATCCTAGATATCAAGTTCAAACACACACAACCAAATTCATTTATACTGTGCCTCTTACTCCAAAAAATACCAAGATGTCATTTAAATGTTAAACTTTTGTTAATAATATTTAGTATTTTATGTTTCAAAAAGAAATAATTACTAAAATCACTTAACTGTAGGACTGTAAATACATTATTCAGACCTAATAGGTTCTACTACTGTATAGTTACATCAACTAAGTGACATTAAGGAACTTATGGAAATGGGCTTATAACCTACAATGGTAACTTAAATTTCATTTTTTCTACCTGTTTATAGCTGATGATTGTGACAATGTGAAATAATGCTAGTCAATATATGAAATAAAATCACAGTATTTATTTTTGTGTTTAAATTTAATCAGTATTTTTTCCATTACCATTTAGTCCCTTTATACCCACCTTCAACCAGCAATCAGCACACTGTTGTCCATGAATCCCTTTTTTTTTTATCAATCCTTCTACCCCCTAACCTCCTACCCTCCCACCCCACTAACTATCATCCTGCTCTCTATGAGTCTGTCCCTATTTCCTTGTTAGTTTGTTCACTAGATTCCATGTATGAGTGAAAACATATGGTGTTTGTCTTTCTCTGATTTGGCTTATTTCACTTAGCATAATGTTTTCCAGGTCCACCCATACTGTTGCAAGGGGGAAAATTTTCTTCTTTCTTAAGACCTAGTATTCTGTTGTGTAAATGTCCCATAGTTGTTTTATCCACTCATCTACTGATGGACAATTGGAGCGTTTCCAGATCTTGACAATTATAAATAGCAATTGAACATAGGGGTGCTTATGTTTTTTCATGTTTGTGTTTTGGGTTCTTTCAGATATATTCCCAGAAGGGGGATCACTGGGTCAAAAGGCAGATCCATTTAAAAATTTTTTGAGGTACCTCTATACTGCTTTCCATAGTGGCTGCACCAGTCTGCATTCCCAGCAGTGAAAAAGTGTTCCCATTTTTCCACATCTTTGATAGAGCTTTTTTGATTTATTGATGACAGCCATTCTGACAGGTGTGAGATGGTATCTCATTGTTTTAAATTTGCATTTCTCTAATGATTAGTGATGCTGAGCATCTTTTCATATGTATATTGGCCATCTGTATGTCCTTTCTGGAGAAGTGTCTATTTAGGTCCTTTGCCTAGTTTTTAATTGGATTGTCTTCCTTGTATTGAGTTGTATGTTTTTATATTTTGGAAATTATCCTCTTGTTAGCTGTATCATTGATGAATATGTTCTCCCATACACTGAGTTTCCTTTTTATTGTGTTGATGATTTCTTTAGCTGTTCAAAAGCTTTTTAATTTGGTGTAGTCCCATTTGTTTATTTTTTCTTTTGTTTCCCTTGCCCTAGGAGATATATTGGCAAAAGTATTACCACAAGGAATGTCTGGATTTTGCTGCCCTATGTTTTCTTCTAGAATTTTATGTTTTGGGTCTAACATTTAAGTCTTTGATCCATTTTGAATTTATTCTTGTGTGTAGTGTACAAAAGTGGTCTAGTTTCATTTTTCTGCATTTATCTGTCCAATTTTCCCAATACAATTTATTGAATAAACTATCTTTAGCCCAGTGTATATGCTTACTTCCTCAGTTCAATATTAATTGACTACAAAGATGTGGGTTTATTTCTAGGCTCTCTATTCTGTTCCATTCATCCAAATGTATGTTTTTATCCTAGTACCATGCTGTTCTGATTCCTATAGCCTTACAGAATAGTTTTGTATTAGGTAGTGTGACTCCTCCAACTTTGTTCTTTTTCAGAATTGCTTTTGCTATGTCAGGCCTTTTGTGGTTCCATGTAAGTTTTTGAAATATTTGTTCTACTTTTGTGAAATGTGTCATTGAAAAGTATATTTAGAGTCAGATCAAACTTACAAATTTTTATAATGTCTAGCTATAGGACCTTGGGCCTTGGGCAAGTCATTTAACTGCAGAAAATCTTCCACAGGAATTTTAGGAGTTTCATAAGACATTAATATGAAAGTGCTTTGTAAAGTGAACAACTCATATTCTATACCGAAAAGCACATGTGACTGTCAAGAGGAAGTTTGTTAAGTGTGGCATTTGGCTTTTAGAGTGAGAAAGACTCACTGATCACCATTGAAAAAAGAACGTCACATGTGACCTGCTGCATAATTAACCCTCGTAAAGAGGCTTTTAGTGGGTTCTCACTTTATTTTTTAATGTGTCTGAGACACTTTTAGGCATTTAATATTTTTTTCTAGTTCTATCGATCAGTAAAAGCTAACATTTACAAAACAGTTACTATGTTCTATGCACTGTAATAAGCACTTTACATAAATGAGCTCACATGATCTTCACAACCCGTGAGCTCAGTGCTATGGTTATGCCCATTTTACAATGTCTAAATAAAACCAAGGGCACTAAGTTAGAGGAAGAGCGACAGTCAATCAGGGCCACAGCCAGAAGTTTATCCATATTCATGGTATTCATCAGTATTCCTTACATTATTTTGGTATTTTCTCCTATCCCCATTATTCTGACCCCTATAAAAGCTGTTAAAAGGATACTGAAGTACTTTAGGAATAAGAATGAAATGCTGGACATATTTCACAAACCTGGGATAATCAAACACAGCCTCGTGAACCATTCCCATGGATGGGCAGACTATGCCATGTCTACAGCTACGTATGAAGTTGGAAACATGAGGCTACACAACATCCCAGAGCATTAGAAGAGGGCAAGCAAGTTGCATCGAGTTTGAGCCTGGGAAGCCTGCTCACCAAGACTCCTGGGAAAGTGATTGCATTAAATGAGCATGCAGACTATTTTCCAGATTTTCCACAGCCACACAGTCTTCTGAGTTTTGGTTTCAACCACTAACACATGTGGTTTGGACACAAATCTGGAATCAGTCATATTTCTAGCACCCTGTGCTTTTCCTGCCTGCTCCTAAGTCTGTTCTGTGTTGCATTCCTTTAGGATTTGCTAGGAGATTAATTGTTAAAATTGGTAAGTCTGTTAGTACTTAGTAGTGATAGCTTTGTGCATAAATATGGCGGTCTCCTATGTGTTAGCCCTCAACAGGAGTGACAAATCTGGGAATTTATAAGTGCCTTGGCATCTCCATGGGAGGCTGTTCTGGAGGAGGTCCTTTTATTATACCCCCAAGGCAGCTTGTGTAGGCCAGCACCAATGATGGCTTCAAAGGGAGTCCAGTGGCTGCACATTGGCCTAAGCTTCCAGAAGTGTACTTAAGTAGCAGGGGACATGGCAATATATTTAAGTTAGTTGGGGCACAATGGTCAAAAGAAAAAAAAATTAACTAACTGAAAAGTACCCATGCAAGAGGGAATTTACTCCAAATTTGAGTTTTCCTTAAAAAATAGGAGCAGATTTGAAACCCTGGATGGGGCACTAATCTAATTAATGAAAGCAAGTACCAGAGCAGGGAATCTTATTTTGCAAAATTATTTGGAAGGCCCAGGATAAAAGAAACAGAAAGAAATAATGGTGTAGTACAACTACATTCTGCCATGTGGCTTTTTATGGCACCACCTCTCCTGCCTTTTCTAGTGTTAATTTTTCAGCAGCTCTTTCTTTTAACACTACCACCACCACCAAGAATTCCACATACTGCAGACAGTAATTTAGTCACAAAGGAAACACACCTGCAACTTTTTAAATAACCAACTTTTTTTTTATTAGAGCAGATACAGTTGTGAAAACTGTACATTATACATTTTGGTTTCAAGGATTATAAATAAAGGAACTCACAGGTAGGGAGTTCTTTTTCACAGCAAGAAACTTTAAATAAACAAGTCATGTTTTATTAAGTACATTGGCAGACCTCATGTGCTGTCCAAAATGTAGAGTACAGTAAAACAACCCATTAGAAAGAGCCTTTCATGTAAAATACAGCTGTGCACATTTTAGAAAAATACCAACAATTTTGGCTTTGTTTTAAAAAAGCTTATAAATCATACATATATTTATAAATGGAACCAACATGCTCACTGTATAAACATATCCTTTAGTTATCTGTTGCCCATTATTTCAAAGCATTACACATTTTAAATAAACACTTAAGAGATGAATTTTTAATTTTTTTTAAATCAGCTTTCCCAGTGCAAAGAACTATGGGGTTAGGAAGGAGAAGTGAGAGTACTGAGACTGACACAAGAACTTAAACGTTTCTTGGGTAAAAATGTACTTCTTAAATTTAAAAGTCAAAGCAAACTGTAAAAAAATAAATATACAAGTTGTAATTTTTATTTGCTCTCTTTCTGCTTTCTTCTTTATTCCATATTGGTCACACCCAGGGTTCTCAACATATTGTACTTCTGCAAAAAACACCACTGGGTTACTACCTTGCAGGTGACAGAGCATCCAGGCCACATCTGTGCTAACACATGAATTGTTTCTTCTGCATTGAAAAGGTAACAAGTAAGGCAAAAAAAAAAAACTGGATTAAACCATGCAGATTGTGAAAATATTTAGGAATAGCTCCCTCTCCACAATGTAATGTTTCATAGAGATTTAACAGAAACCTTTCCTCCCCTGATTTCTTTTTAAATAATTAATTTTAGAAAGACCACGTAGTTTCTTGAAGTAAGCATGCTTCTGAGTAATATAGGATTGATTATAAAACAGCAAAAAATCAGATTATGTCAGAATAACAAAGGACTTTGAAAGACAAATACTTAAACAAAAATGTCTAAGCCTTTAAGATGTGAAATAAAATTAAAAAAGGACTTTGAAAAACACAAAAGGCATAAAATTGAGAAGCAGTGATTTCATAAAGCTTTATGCTCTACCTGAATTTATTCAACAAAAATATTCAGTTAGAAAAAAAAAAAAAGAGAAGAAGAGTTATTAATAGCATCTTGCTTAACTTTCATGGGAATTAACATAGCCACTGACAAGATTTTATTTGGTTGTAAAGTACGTCAGCAATGAAATTGAATCTTTTAAACACTGATTACTGCAACCCATGCAACATTCTGGTTTCTTAGAATTCTGTTGTATTTCAGCTTAAAAATTGAGCACCTCCTAAGTGCATAAATAATTCACTTCAGTCACATTAAATATATTTAAAATTAAATTATTTCTTCGAAAGGTATAATGCTTTCAAATTGCTAAATTTTAAAGAAAAATAGCCTTTCACCAAAGATTTAGGAAGACTAAATGACATAAAAGAAATGATGTATTGCTGTCAAAATCAACACATTTTCTCTAGAATTTTGTTGTTTCTTTTCCTTGAGATGCAACATTTGTGTTTCATCGGTCCAGGACAGCATGGGGTAGGTGACCGACCATACATCATATTTAAATAAACAGCGAAAATAGTCGTGCACAAGCAAACGCAACATTTTCTCCCAGGACGTTCCTGGAGACGTTAAAGCAGCAGGTCATGGCATAAGACTGCTGAGTGATGCTGCTACCTCGTTCTTGTAATGAGACAGGAGTGAATGTTGGAAAGGTGGCGCAGCAACACAATCCTCCAGTCAGATTCCTCGGGCTCGTTTGTTTCCCCAGCTCCCTACTGAAAACGTCAGATGGTAAAATAGTAAGGCAGCTGTTGACTTCCATCAACAACAACAACAAAAAAACACAGCTCCATACATTTCCAGTTTAGTCACACTCTGCTAGGACAGATGGAGTAGCCAATGCCAAGAACTTGGCTGGATGAGGCTGCTTCAGCAGCTTTTGAAAAAAGAATGATATTAAGTTTTGCGCTCTAACACAGCTGCTTGCTTCAGCTCCCAGAGGACCCCAAACAATAAAGTACTCCCAGGGGAACAGAAATGGGTGCTGCGGCTGCATTGTCCAAGTTTCACTTCTCTCGTGAACCCATCCTAATTCCAAGCCTCCTGCCCTGTGCCTAAGTCTGACAGGGGAGTGCCATTTAAAGGGCTGATGACACCACTGTGGGGAACTGTGGGCCAATGCTACTAGTTGTCATGACTTCACCTGACGGTCAAAACAGTTGTATCATTGAGTAACTATGTTGAATCACGTTCAGGCACAGCCAAAATTAAAGTGAAGGACAATATGTAGTTGTTAAAAAGAATGTGAATTTGAATATAGGAAAAGAATGTTATATTTCATGCTCTTTATACAGAAATTAAGGCTATTTTTACCTTTCCGAACACCAATCAAGTTAGAAAGTGAACAAAAAGAATGGCCAATCCGATATTCAACAGCATGACAAGAACAATCATGACTGAATTAGGGCCCTAGAAATAAAACAGAAGAAAAGAAGCTTAACTTTACCATTCTAATATCAGTATCTAAATTCTCACAAAAGCAATTATTATTAAAATACTAACACAGTTGCAATAAATAAGGCATGAATAATAATTATAAAGAGGTATAAACCAAAAATAGCAATGCCATATTTAGATGAAACCATCTCTGAGCTTTCAGTTAAAAATGAGTCCAGTTTTAATTAAATCTAAGATATGACTTAAAAAAATCACCTCAAAACATTGGGCAATAGACTGGGTGAGACACATTTCACCTGACATGGTTAGGAATGATCATGGAGTGACATCCATTTTTTAGTTTAAGGCTCAATCTGGATGAGGAAGAATTATTTCCTTGTAAAGGCAGTTAGAATGTGGGAGTGAAATCTGTAGACAGTGAGGCCTCCCTGGAAGAATTTCAGGAAAACTCAAGATGAGGTTCTCTGACTCTTGTTTTCTCCGGTTATCTTTTTGAATACTACCCACCTTCCTTAAAGCAAAAACCGAAAGTAGGAAGTTGAATACTTCCAGAAGTTATTTTATAGGTCTACTATTTTTGTTTTCTGCTTCTTTATAACCTAACACTTCAGAAGTCAAGTTATACTTAAGAAGTAGCAGAATCCTATTTTGATAAATACTGCTGTAATATATATCACATAGCCCAAGGTACCCAAAATTTGTTGACTTGTTTAAAAAAAGCAAACCAGCTTATATGACTCACCTTTTCAGATCTACCCAAGCTCAGGTATCTTTGTACAAAAAGGCTTGATCTTGGTGTTTACTGTTAACACCATTCTTATTCTTAAATAGCATTAAAAGTATTCTAAAGCTGGCCTCATGATTAGGTGGGGAAGTAGTCTTGTTCTTTTTTTATTTTTATTTTTAAATTTTATTCAATATCCTTCAGGGAGGAAGGGACAGGGAGAAGCAGAGAAGGAGAGAGACATAACCTGGTTATGTTCCCTGGCTGGGAATCGAACCAGCAGCCTTAGGGTTCACAGGCCGGTGTACCAGCACCTTATTCATTGTGCCACCAGCCAGGGCTTAGTTTTGTTCTTAAAGATGAGAAAACTAACATTGACACTGTGAGTCCTAAGCCCTGGCTGGTGGCTCAGTGGAAAGGTGCCGGCCTGCAAACCCAAAGGTCGCTGGTTTGATTCCCCAGACAGGGTACATAATGAGGTTGTAAGCCAGGTCTCTAGCCAGGTGTCCAGCCAGCTCTGTGGCTGGAGGCAGGTGAAAGGCAACCATACATTGATGTTTCTCTCCCTCTCTGCCTTCTTCCCTTCCACTCTCTCTAAAAATAATAAATAAAATAAATTTAATAAATTATAATAAATAATAAATAAAATTACTGTTGTAATTTTGGAGGATGGTGTTAGTGAGTCTACAACTGTCATTGGTCCCATGCTCATCTTGCGGGGGTCTAGGGCTTGGTCACACATCCTTGAAGGAAGTCTCTTCCCTGGTAGAAGTCAGAGTGGCATGCACCATTTTTCTCTGTTCTAATACTTCATATTTATTGTCAATTTTTAAATTGCTACTATTCCCCTCAGACTGAGTTCCACAGCAGCATGATCCCTGCCTTCCTTGTTCACCACTGTGCATCCAACACATTGTCCAATTCATTCAGGCAACCAATGTTTAACAAAAACCTGCTTTCCTCTGGCACTTCACCACATGACATGGGTGTGGTGAACAGATTAAATTCATTGCACTAAAAAGAAGAACAGGGCAATTAGTAAATTAGGGTAAGGGAAAGGAGGAAGTAAAGATGGGTGCTCCTGACAAAGGGATTGTTAGGAAAAAGAAAAGCACTACCCAGGTCCTAAACCCCAAGGAAATGAAAGGGAAAAAACAAAACAAAACAAAGCATTTATTGCAGGTCTTTGTATGCCAGGCCATGGGAGCTAAGATTCCTGTGTAGATTATTTAAAAATATTCTTTACAAGCGATTATTAGTTCCATTTTACAGAGCTCAGAGGGTGTGTTGCCCAAGGGTACTCAGCCAGTTTGAACAAATTATAACTTGAATGCAACTTTAGTTTGCTCACTGCAGATCTCATGCCCTTTTCTCTACATCACCATGAAAGCCACAGGCCTTAGTTTAAAAATAATAATTTCCCATACACTTCTTTAAAATGATATTTTCATTTATACCCTAGAATTCCACAGTATCAGAAAAACATCACACTTTTGTAGCTACCTGTGCTGCTTTTAGAATACTCCTGTTGTAAATGATTAGGAGAATACCTACCCAGGCAACTTTCTGATCATGGTGAACTCAGAATATACAACGTTGGAAACTCTTACAACTCAGGGAATAACTCAGACGATCTTTTAACATCACAAATGCATGGAGATGAAAAAAATTATACAAATACTATAAACTTTGATTAGATTTTGCTCATGAATATGTTAAGAACTTTTGGTACCATTTCAATTCTCTTAGGTCAATGGATTTAATTCCTAATTTCAAAAGACATGAAAGATGAGGTAGTTTTTCTATTGAACATATATTTATCCTGTATATATTCTAATACACACATCTATTTATCTTACCATTTATAAAGATGACTCAGTGAAGATGAGGGTAAACCAGCAACAAGAGGTTCAAATAGCAATAGGGCAAAAAGTAAATTCTGGGACACTGTGTTTGATATATTAAGGCAGATATCAAGATGTGACCTCTGTGATCTTCAGCTGCCTTGCTGGGTACAGGGTGGAAAACTTTAAGGTGAAGTTTCATAAATATGACTGGTGGCCAGTTGTAGCTTAAAATAGCAAAATGAAAAAAAAATCAGTCTTGCTTTTCAAGACTGACTGGGACAGGTGTCATGAAGGAAGCTGTTGCAGGGCAAAGTGCAAGTCTTGATTGGAAGAAAATTTGAGGCAGTAAGCACATAAAGTGCAGCAAGTCAAAATATTTAAAGTTGTTCTAACTTGAAATCAATCCTTTTTTTCTCTAACAACTGTCTGCTCATTTAAATAATGAGATTTTTCTGCTAAAGGGTATAGTTTATGTTAAATAGAAAACTCTGAAAACATAAAAGAACAAAGCCTACTTTAGTATTAATAACATGGATTGACTTTTTATTGTGTGTGCTGTGTGTGTGATTGGAACATGATCTGACAGGAATGCTTTAAGTTTTACAATTCAAAAGAAATAACAGGTAAATCTCAAAATAAACTTGGAAGCTGATTAGCGTAATGGCTAGGAAAAAGTGCGGGCAGTTTTCAGAAGGAGTCCCAATTTTTAATTGGAAGACCCCTCACCAGTCTATCTGATAAGGCTCTCAAGATGCCTCCCTTTCCTCCTATCTGAGTTACCAGGTTGCAAAAACCTCCAAAACTGTGGCCTTCCGTGAACCTACATGAAACCCCTGCACACAGGTGTCACAAATCTCTTTAGGGGTGGGGGTTGTAGAGTAATCCCTGCCAGTGCTTCCCTTCTCCCCACTCTCATATTTAAGTAATTAATTTGCTCTAAATGTTAGCCTGTTACCTGGAAGATTTTCTAGATTTCTAGATCAATTGCCAGGGTGATCCAGAGGATGGGTCAGAGTCTACGGGAATATATAGCAGGTTTTTGAATAAGGTTGTTTTATCCAACATGGTTTCATTTAAGATTGAGGAGAAAAAGAATTGATTCCTGGCCAGGGTCACTGTTTATGTGGAGTTTTCCCATTCTCCTCGTGTCCGCGTGGATTTTCACCTACATCCTAGAGATGCACTGTCCCAACCTGAGTGTGGTGAGTGGTTCTATGACAGAAGGGCATCCTGTCCAGAATGGGTACCACCCTGTGCTCCGAGCTGCTGGGACAGGCTCTGGCCACACATGACCCTGAACTGTAATAAGCAAATTGGAAAAGAATTATAGTGCTTGTTTTCAGTCAGCTTTTTAAAATATGTGCATAGCTAATTTATTTATTTATTTATTTTATTTATTTATTTTAGTGTTTAATATTAGAAGTGCTTTGGATCTTTAGTTAAAAGTTTGGTGATGGTTTTGTAACCAGGAATATGCTGTAGAAACTTAACTCTTGTTTATATAAATTTGCCTTTGGTGAATTGGTTTCATTACATGTCACTTCACTTAAAGTCAGTTTCCAAGAATCTGTGTATTGATGATGATAAGTGAGGACTTACTGTATTTATCAGCTATTTATGCTTTAACTAGTACAGTATTGAAGCAAACTTAATAATAGGCAATGGTTTTAAGTACTTACGATGTCTAGCTACCATGCTAAGAACTTTATAAGTATTAAGAACTTTATGATAGAGAATGGAGAGACCAAGCCATAGAGCAGTTAGAACTTGCCCCAAGTCACATACCAGGAAAACCACACAGCTGGGATTTGAAGATTTGAATTTAGGAAGACTGGCATGGCAACACAATTTGCAGCCTCAGCCACTAGCCTATACTGTCTAAGCAAGCTGGTTGCAATTCTAGTTTCAATTTGGTGAACAACTGTACAAATGGCAATTCTGACTCAAACTGGGTCTGTCAGCTGCCCACAAAGAGAACTAGCTGATTTAGTCTGGTTTTCCCTCAAATATCTGCTTTAGTGTGAATGTTTCTATGAATTTTCAAGTTTCTATTTATAAATCTCTAACTTATACAATGTCTTTTAATCTCAAGATTGTACGTAGTACTCCTTGGTTTTAAAGGTTGTTCCTTGACTACCTTGATGGTGCTTTTGCCACTTTCTAACTCTCCATGAAGAAAACAGTTATCAGGGTGTGAAAGGCAGCTTTCAATTACTAGGAAGAGGTTAATTGTTAAAATCTTCCCACAAAGGTGCCACATCAATCCTGACTTCTGGTTCCCATGGTGGTAGAAGTGGTAGCTGCTCATCCTCCTCTCCCCTTAGGGTGGGGAAGAGAACGTTAGGGACCAACCTATTGAGCTGGGAGCTGCTTGGCTAACTCCAAGAATCACACACTTTTACACATCAGTGAAACAGATGCTTTTTTATAAACAAGAAGACTGAAGTTTATGGAAAAACTATTACAGTTCAGAGTTCAGTAACTTACCTAATTGTAGGACAGTGGGGCATATGCTTCCCTATGGGAAGTTCTGGAGGTCAACTGAACCCCACTACTGGGAACCAAAAGCTATAAATTATAGGGCCTTGTATTGTCTGAATTAACCCCTTGTAAATTAGGCAAACTAACACTAATATAAATGCGAGGCTTTATTAATCTGTGAATAAAAATGCTGACACCAAATGAGAAGTGAATTATTATATTCAACAACTTCAACAGTGATAATATATATTTTATAGGTATAATGTCAGGATATTGAAATATGAGTGTTAAAACTCATAAAAAGAATGCTTACTAAACAGCCAGACTCTCAAAGTTATTCTACTTTGAAAACCAACTATTCCTATGGAGGTTGACTCAGAAAGTTAATCCAGGTCATCTGATTAATGTGTATTTAATTTAGAATTTGAAAAAAAGAGTGGGTACCAGTGTTTATAGACATTAGCAAAGTCAACGAACCTAAGAAATGTCAAATGTAAGTTAATTAAAAAGATGAATTTCAATTGTCCCTGTGAGAAAATTAAACAAAAAGAAACTGGTGACTGTATTATATTCTTATTGGCAAAATACTAACATACACCCTTATGTAAATATGTCTCTGAAATTACTAGTAAATGCTGGATTGGTTGTGGCTTCTTTCCTAAGCTAGGACAAACATGTAACACCTCTGTTCCAAAGGCAAATGAATAGGTTGGTCAACTGTTTATCCAAAATTACTCAGCTTCAGATTTTGTAAATTCTACAGAACTTGATAATATATGAATCCCATGTATCATTAACAAATAATTCTCATTTGAGATTTATCAATAACTGAAAGCTTTCTGGTTGAATAACACAAAACTTAAATGCTCAAGACTTGACACTAAACCCAGCATTTACCAGAAACCTGAAATTTCAAAAGCAGTAACACTCTGAGGGGTTAGAAGACCAAGGTAAATTTTCAGTTTGCATATAGGAAAGAAAAGTTCTAGATGCAAAGCTGAGCTTTAAAACCCAAACTAAGTATTTATGAGAATAATTCACAATATCTAGAACAGATGTTCTTTAAGTGCTGTTTTGGGGAGTCAAAAGGTGGGCTAAGAACTTAGCAAATGGTGGTAGAGCCCTCTTCCTAGAGAGTGGCTGTGATTTCACCAGGCAGTTAGCTGTTGCTATGGACTGCATTTTTGTGTGCCTCCGGAATTCGTATGTTGAAACCCTAATCTCCAGTGCTACACATTTGGAGACCGGGTCTTTAGGAGGTAATTAGGTTATGAGGGTAGAGCCCTCAAAATGGCTTAGTGCCCTTAGATAGAAGAGGCAGAAAGAGTTTGCTCTCTCTTTCTCTCAGCTGCATGAGTACACAGGGAGAAGATGGCCTGTGGTCTATGAACCATGAAGTGGGTCCTCACTGGACACCAAATCTCCTGGTGCCTTGACCTTGAGCTCCCCAGTCTCCAGAATGGTGAGAAATGAATGTGTTGTTTTAGTCTATGGTACTTCTGTTATAGCAGTCCGAATTAAGCTACCAGGAGGTGCAGGAAAGGCTTGCTAAAACACAATGCTGTCCAAGCTGGCCAAGTGTTAACCTACCTGAACAATATAAGGTGTGTGGGTGGCTGGCTGAGTGAACATGGAGGCAATCCTGCCCAGAGAGCTCTTTCCTGTCTCAAGCTACAAACTTGCTCAGATTGCTCTAAGCAGCCCTGTGGTGTCAGGACTTTTGCAAGCTTAGTTGTCATCAGGGTGCAAGCCACTCCTTGCTGCTCCCCAAAAGAACCAGAGTGCAGAAAGGAAGAGAGAGCATGTCTTAGACAACTTACCGAATTGGCTTCTTTTTCCAAAGAAGGGCATGAATTGTTGCTCGCTGGATTCTTTGGTATAGCAAGTTCAGACTTCTTGGCTTTTGGCTCAGCTTTGCTTTCTTTGGCAACTGGTTTTGTCACAGATTGAGGGGGACTCCACTTGTTGGATGATGGCTTGTGCACTAGTGCTGAGGAAGAGTGGCTGGAGCCTTCATCTTCCTGCATGTCTTCCGGAGGGTGCTTGGAGGCATTCAATTTCACATAATAGCCATGGTACTGAGAATGCAGCTCCCCATTACTGGGGTTGGGGACATAGTGGCGGCCAGAGTACTTGGACTGGGGTACAATGGCTCCCATTTCCTTTGAGGGAGCCTTTGACATCAAGGGCTTGTTGATGACGGCCACCACCTGCTCATCAGCTACACTTGGTTTATCTCGGTTGAGTCTGGCCCCTGGGCTAGGGTTCTGCTTCTTTGAGGGCCGTGGGGAAGGCTGGGGAGAGTGCCTCTGTTTGGGACTTGCCTCCGGAGACCCTGGGGGTGTCGTACCTTTGCGATAAAAATGAGGAGATTCCTTTGGTGTAGGTGGCTTTTCCGGGACCTTTTCTTCTGGATTTTCTTTAACATCTACACCTTCCTGAAATCTCTGTTTGATATAATCTGGGCCTGGGGGAAAAGTGTCAACAGAAAAGAAGGTGATAAAATAAAATAAGGCATAAAGGATTGTTCCTTATGTCATGTACAAAAAGCAGGTCCTCAAATAACACTGTTTCATTCAAAGTCATTTCATGATAATGTTGATGAGATGCCCTAGGAACTTAACTGTCACATCAATTAGCCTGTGGTAAAATGGCTTTGTTATATGTCATTTCACTTAAAGTCACAGAACTTACCAACAATGTAAATTTATACAGTACAAAATATACAGTAAAATGTACAAAAATATACAGTAAGTCAGCTTAGCCTTTCTTCTATTCCTTCTAAATATACTTATGAGGCTTTGACTAAGCACAAGCACATATCATTCCCAGAGGAAAAGATTACTTGTTGCTGAAAAAAATGTTTTAACGTTAATAAAGCCAGTTACTTATACTATTTTGACAGCCACAAAAGTGAAACTGTTGTGACTTTTCTAGTAATCGCACTGGTCATGCCTTCTTACAGAACACTGAGGCAGATTTGTGTGGATGGAGCCCTGCTGACCACACCAGGACTATCTGCTCATTCACATGAGGTGGCATACCTAAAACACAAATCATACACTCTTACAATGACACTGAGTCGTGTGTTTAATATTTAATAAATTATCTACACTGGATGAAACAAACCTGCAGATAACATATTGTTAATGATCCTTCTTCAAAGGATCATTTCAAGTTCTTACTTAGGAACAATGTCTGTGGTTTAGATCGTACTTTATTAACAAATTAACTCACATGGAGTCCCTCCCAGCATGAATTTGCACTGAAGACATCAAGACAGGGCCGTTGTCTTTGGCTCTTAGGTCTCAGGCTGTTTTCTTTTATTGAATGCTTCACGATTGTTTATAACAATCCCATGTTATTTTTATCAATGGGAAATTTATTTTTAAAAGGGCCCCTGTTGCATTGTTATTTTATGTGGGAGCTCATGGGTGGAGTGAGGAGTAAAGAAACAAAGTGCATCCATGGCTGGTGGCACAGTGGATAAGGCACCAGCCTGAGAACCTGAAGGTCGCTGGTTCAATGACCCAGCCAGGGCACATAACCAGTTTGTAAGCCAGGTCCCCAGCTGGAGGCAGGTGAAAGGAAACCATGCATTGATGTCTCTCTCCCTCTCTGCCTCTCTCCCTTCCCCTCTCTCTAAAAATAATAAATAAAATCTTAAAAAAAAATACAGAGGATTAAAAAAAAAAAGAAAGAAAAGAAACAAACTGCAGCACAAGATGGTACCAGCCATGAATGTGTTTAAGGATGTCAGTGGTCCAGGCAGGGGATATCTCTGGGTCTTTCAGGGACAGCGCTCTAATGTGGTGCCCTCCTGCTAGGGACTTCACCTCTCAGCCTGTCCCCTAAAACCAGGTCATGTACATCCGGCCATTACTTCACTAATCAGCCACTTCTCATGTCATGAGATGAAGTCAAGGTCACATTGTGCAGCTAGCCCTCTGCTCTGCACACAGGCAAGAGTTGCCAATTCACATCTCTCCCATGTACAAAGGAAAAATCACTCCACCAATTTGCTTTATAGGATTTGACCAGCACTTGTAAACTTCATAGCATCCTAATGTTCACTTCTGGCTTCCCCACCACTGAGGGGTGAAAAACAATTATCTTGAATTGTTAAAAACACATACTACCTACTTACACTTTTAATTGCTCACTCCTTGGTGGTCTGAGTAATAATTTATTGTTAGGAAACTACTATTTATTATACAAGGCATTTTCTGAAATTTCAAGCCTCACCAAAATCTTAGGAAGCAGGAATTATCCTGATTTTACTGATGTGGAAACAGCTGTAATATCTGAAAAAACCAAAGATCACAAAGCTCCTATGTATCCTTAAGATAAAATAGAATGCAGTGTACAATATACTATTTTAAGCCCACAAATGAGAATTCCTAAAAACCCACAATTATGGGTTGTCCTCAGGGCCAAAAACATAATAGCATTATGCCACTTTCTATCCCTTGGAAGATAAATCCACCCCTGGGAGTTCACATGTCCCAAAAAGGTCATGATTACATGTCAACAATGGAGATTTCCTTTTTAATTCAGCAAGAGCACCCTCTTTTAAAAAGTCAACCATTTTCTTTTAAATCCTCCATCCACAATGGCAGTATGAGTCATCAGGCACAGAGAAATGCCCCTCACATGAGTGAAGAAAAATGAGAAACTGCAGTTATTCAAAAGGGGACATCTTTTCCAAATTTGTTCTTGGTGCTGAGACAGGGACATAGCACCCCAAGTGCTGTGCTTCACCTGCAGGCTGACCCTATTATTTAGAACCCATTCAGGTTACCTACACTAGTCATCCATGGAGAGGCCCCTCCTCATCCAATGGCAGAATATTTTTTACAGAACCCCTCTTTTGTCAGAACAGTTGCTGACGAAGTGACAGCTGATAGCAACAAGGAGACTGAGGGAAAACAGCTACAAGAGACTGATGATTTGGGAGGAAACTCAGATAATTCTGTAATCATGGGTTCAAGGAAAATGTAATTATTTTTTAAAGCCAGAACTTAAAAGAATATGCGTTAGTTTTTCTAGAAAAAGAGCACAAAGCCATAATCCTTGAACACCACTCATATTTTCAAATGCTTTTAAACTTACAGTCTCATTAATTAGCCAGGTAGGGAATATGTGGCCACTGAAGGAATGATGTATTAATGGATTTATAAAGCTCTATTTTGGACTTTATTGAATGTATTCATTATGTACATTGACCTAAATACCAGTCTAATTCACTACCTCAGATCCACAGAAATCTTTTTTGTTAAGTCCATATTCTTCATTTTATTTAATATTTTAAAATGAGGTTTGTGTATATATATATATATATATATATATATATATATAATTTTATTGTTGTTGTATTACATCCATGCCCTTTTTGATCCCCTCTGTTCCCCTCCCCACCTACCCATTCCGCCCAAAGTCAATCCCACCTGTTGTCCATGTCCATGGTTCCTTTATACTAGGTTCTTGTCTAAGCTGCTCCCCTTCCTTGCTTCTGCCTCCCCCTCCCCCCTCCCCCTTTCCCCCTGACCACTGAAGGCCTATTCACTGTATTCATATATTTGGTTCAGTTTTGCTTGTTGTTAGTTTTGTTCATTATTGTCCTGTAATGGGTGAGATCATATGATATTTGT
>PVIW01011544.1:19119-37024 GCA_004026585.1 Noctilio leporinus | reverse complement strand
TTGATGAGTCTGGATAAGGGCTTGTCAATTTTGTTTATTTTTTCAAAGAACCAGCTCCTGGACCTGTTGATTCTTCCAATTGTAGTTTGAATCTCTGCGTTATTTAGTTCTGCTCTGATCTTGATGATTTCCTTCCTTCTACTTGCTCTGGGCTTTGTTTGTTGTTGCTCCTCTAGTTCTTGTAGCTTTGTGGTTAGGTTGTTTTTATAAACTTCTTGTAACCTTTTTTGGAAGGCCTGTATTGCTATAAATTTCCCCCTGAGAACTGCCTTTGCTGTATCCCATAGATTTTGGGCTGTTGTGTGTTCATTGTCATTTGTTTCCAGGAACTTTTTGATTTCATCTTTGATCTCCTTGTTGACCCCTTCATTGCTTAAAAGCATGTTATTCAGTCTTATTTTGGAGAGTTTTTCTTGTGATTTGGCTTTAGCTATTTGTTGATAGTGAGAAAAATTTTAATGTACTTGTTTCCCTTTGAATTTTACGTAACGCTAAACATGAGACTCATGTCATTTTAAAAACTTTCATGAATTTATTGTTTATTATTAATATTACTAATGTTACTCTCCATAAAGTTACATATACTACATATATTTAGTAAGTGCATTCAGGAAAGTGATTTGACTATATAAAATTTCTGACTTCTTTTTGGTCTCAAGATTTATGCTAAACAAAAAAATGCTTTTAGTTAAATAATTTAATGCCTAGTTTTTGTGGATTTAAACATTGAAAGTTGTTTCCCATTCTTTAAAATGAAACTTTTGAAAATGTTAACAGATAGTACTTGAATGTGCTTCTCCTCGGAACTTTACTTCAGTTTGTAAAGAACTGGTTAGTAACGTTGAAGATTTGAGTGAAGAGGTCTGCAAACTAAAAGATTTAATTCAGAAGGTATGTATGTAATATAAAAAGGGGGAAATGATTTGCATCATAGTATGTCAGACAATGAAGTAATTTGACAAAAGCAACTTAACCTCCCACTAAACTGTTAGAAAGATGACAGTCTTCGAAGTAAGAAATATACATAGGAAACAGACTCTGTCAGTCATCAAAGAAATGCATGAGAAAAGAACAGTGATATATCATTTTCATCTTTTAAATTAGCAGGGATAAATGTATCTTTTCCCATTTCTGATTAGAGTTCATCAAACTGATATTCTCGTGTGAGACAGATGTCACAACCCCCTTCAGAAATAATTTGACAAGATATGCCAAGAACCATAAAAATATTTGTATCTTTCAGCAGTAGTTAAATGGTTCCAAAATTGTATGTACCATGAGTATCCTATACTAGCAAAGTGATTAAATAAATTATGGTACATTTTTTACTATAACGATATGCAGCCAGTTGAGAAAATAATGAAAATTAAATATTAGCTTGTTAAAGATATGAACTTATGTTTCTAGAATTTATTTATATGTAAATGTGCAAATAAAAATAATTACCAAAATGAAAGTTTATTAGTTGTGTTAATGAGGTGGGTTTGTGAATAAAATATTCTATTTTTTAGACTTTCTATAACATCTTTTATAATGTAATTTTTGTAAAGTATGGGCTTTTTATATTCTTATTTCCATATGCGCATACAAGTATATATCTGGATTCAAAGACAGGTGACTTTCTTCCCCCTTTAAGAAAATAGGCTGAAATAAAATCTAAGTTCCTGAAATAGGGAACTCTTCAAAGGTAGGTAATAAAGGAGAACACTTTCACCTGACTGAAGAACTCACTTCTGAGTTCTCCAAGTCTCATTTATAAATAAATTTAATGTAAGTAAAGTTTTTAAAATATATGATGTGAACATTATGCAGTAAGTTTTTATAGCATCAAACCATTAATTATTTAATATTTTACTGTTTTTATCAAAATAGTATCCTCAAAATAAATTTTATACATATCCAGGTAATTTGTCATTCCAGCTATTAACAGATATCCTAATAAAAGGAGTATTTTTAAAGAGTAGAAAATTGAAGAAAACTCTACAAAAAAGGGAAAATGTTTCAAATGGGGCAAATGAGCATTATATTTCAAAATTATTGTAGATAACTTCATTCCAGAAAAGAGACATCTTAGAAATTGTATTATCTCTCACATTTGTTTATTCAACAAACATAAGACTGCCTCCTGGATGTCAGGCAGGGCAGTTGTGCTTCACAGGCTGGGGAGAGCCTGACTTGCTGAAAACCCAAAAATTACAGCACTGCTTATCTTCACTCCCTGCATCCTGGGAAAGGGTTTAAGGAAAATGGTATTGATTATACTTAGTTGGTATTTTTTATGGGAATCCAAGGAAAATTGGGAAGGATTTCTGTAAAAATGCTTTGTGCAAAGCATCAACCTTTAATGTGGGGAATTCCCCAAGACATATTTGCCTATGATTGATAATTGTTTGGTTTCTTGAAGATGAACTAAAAACATGTTGGGGGTGGGGTTGGAGGATTGAGATAAAATTAGAGAAACCAAATTTTTCTTAAAAGAACGAAATTAAGAAACACTGCTTTAAGGGGTGGTTTGACTCTAAAACAAATTATCTAATCAGCTACCATAGTATTTATTTTAATGATGTATACTGTAAACACAAATTTCAACTTTCTTTAGCTAACTGGAAGGCTTTTTCTGTGACCTTCTTTATCTTGAATCTGTACATTTCTCTTTTTAAAAGATTTTATTTATTTTTAGAAAGAGGGAAAGGGAAGGAGAAAGAGAGGGAGAGAATCATCATCAGTGTGTGGCTGACTCTCGATCACCCTCAGCTGGGAACTTGGCCGGCAACCCAGGCACGTGTTCTGACTGGGAATCGAACAGTGACTTGTAGGCTGGCACTCAATCCACTGAGCCACATCAGCCAGGGCATTGTACATATAAGGACTAGCCTTGAAAACACATTTATTGGTTTATAATAATAGCAGATACAGTTCTTTGGTCAGGAAAGTATTAATTTTTGTAGCAACCTAGTGCATTTGGGTTTTTTTGGATTAGTCTTGAATAATAATCACCATAGTGAGATTTGATTTTAAAAACTATGAGGGCTTCCAAATTTGGAAATATGCTGTGGTCCCTGTTTACCTTGTGATATCGCCAAGGTTACCAATAATAACTGAAGGGAATTTTTAAAAAGAACCATATGAGTTATCATAAGGAAATGGAGGAGGTAACAGGGAGAGGGTGGGAGAGGTCAAGGCTGCACTTTAGCACCACATCACTCTCTTTCAAACCAACACACTGACAGGCTCCTGTCAGAAGGGGTCATTCTGAGTAATTGGTTAATAAAAGGAATGACTTTCAGGATTCAGTAAACGGAGCATCAGTGTCAAAAAGGAATCTGTTGCTGAATGAAGCCATTTGGAAGTTAGACCAAGAATACAGTATTAATGAGATTGGCACTAAAGTTCTTTTCTACTATAAATTCAAAATTAATTTTGCAGGCTTTTTAAATTAAATATTTACACTGTAGATTTTAGAAGTAGTTGTTCTTGCTAATGATGAAAGTATTTGTCACCACTCCAGCACAGGATGCTTCGAGTAAATATCACTCTATAAATATGCTGGATTGTTTTTATCTTTTGAGGAGCTTTTTGGTTTCTGTTCATTCTCCCTCTTCTACCCTTGCTCAACAACTGTCTCCTGTCTTTCTCTCTCTCCCTCTTCCTCTCGCTCACTGTCTCACGGGTGAGCACACACACAAGTTGGGGATCTTCTTCAGCAAGAAAGGTCTGTGTATGGAAATTAAACTGAGTCATGTACTTTCATTGCAGAAAAGTACTGAAACGACCCCTTAGGATTTTATTGATGTTTGTTCCTTCAATTATAGTTAAATGAAGAATTAAATTTCTAACATTAGCATCAAATCTTATAATTTTGTTAAATTTTACATATTACGGGTATAAGAATGGTTAACTTTTTTGTAAGAAATCAATTGATAGGCAATACAGAAAAATGTTATAATTGTCATTTTTTTAATTTTATTTTATTATTGTTGTATTACATCCATCCCCTTTTTACTCCCCTTTGTCCCCTTCGACATCCACCCACTCCCTCACAAAGTTAATCCCACTTGTTGTCCATGTCCATGGTTCTTCCATGCTAGTTTCTTGACTAAACTGCTCCCCTTCTTTGCCTCCTCCTCCTCCTTCCCCCTCCCTAATTGTCATTTCTTAGTTAGTAATAAAAACTTTAACATTATCTCATGACATAAAAATATGATATTAAAAAATAGTAACTATAAAGCAGTTATTTTTAATGGGAAACTAATGATTTACTATAATGGGATCCTGGTGAAAGAAAGACTATTTAAAGACCTATGTGGTCACTTTGAATCTTCCGTAAGAATCTTGCATTGGCTACATTTAAATTGTTCATCAACATGGATGTATTATGATATTTATTTTTAAATTAGATTTATTTCTATTTTTAGTGTACTGTACATTAACTTTTTTCTCTTATATAATATTAGTTGCAAAGTGAAAGAGAAAATGATCCCACTCACATGCCATTAATAGAAGAAGTATCTACATGGAAGAGTAGAATTTTGAAGAGGACAGCTATTGCAGTATGCGGATTTGGATTTCTTCTCTTCATTTGCAAGCTCACTTTCCAGAGAAAATAATTCTGATATTTGTTTGGAGTATTGTATGTGTATTTTATTCAAATTACATTTTTTTAAAATGTTACTTTTAACCAATTGTGGCCCAGTACAACTACATTCTTTGCCAGTGTTCCACAGGAAAAATTATGATAGCATAAGAGCAGGAAGTTTTTCTTTAGAAAGTGATCTCTCAGTTTGAGTTAAAATGCAATTTGTTATATTTTGTGTTAATTTTTAAATTAAATTTATTGGGGTAACTTTGGTTTACAGGGTCGGTTATGTAGGTTTGAGGTGTACACTTCTATGTTACATGATCTGTATATTGCATTGTTATTTTAGGTTAATTTTGATCAAGCAGTAAGTTGTGAGTGATTCTTAAGTTTGATCCTATCCTAAATCATATGCAAAATAAAAGTCTTATCTAATATTCTTTGACATTTAAAAAGGTGTGTTCATTTGTCACAGTGGATCTTCCAAATCTGTAGTGTTCATTAATCAATAGCTTTCTTGTAGTCCTTTTCCCTCTCATTATTATATAATAAGGAATTTCCTGCTTAATTTTGTAGTTATATAACATAGTTAAGAAATTATTAACTTTGAAAGTATTCCATAGAATTTAAAGGATGAAGATAACATGTAAAATTTGTGAATCAGAGATGAAAAATCTAGAGAAAACATTTTAAATAAAAAGTAAAAAAATTATGTGAAGTACTTAATGGAAACATGTGACATGTGCTATGTATCACATTCTTGAAGATGTTATGAAAGCGAATGACATTTGGCATATAATTTTTCATATCAGCCTAAGTTGATAATTTCTCTGCTTTTTCAAAATCAAAATAATTCATATTTTAAGTGATGTTAATCAAAGGGCAGGCCCAATTTAGCAGGAAATACAGTAGTTAAATCTTGGCTGACTTAGTACCATACTTAGAAAAGATGCAGTTGATCTACAATCATTGAAAGGTAAACGTAAGCAAAGGAGAAAATTCATGGAAAGGAAAAGTAAACAGTATGAGGAACTGTGGTTTGCAGCAATGTCTGCTCTTGGTTATACCAAAGCAGCAAGACTTGAATCATCGTTTCTAAGAAACCATTGTAAAGAATTGGTATTTGACATTTTAACCTAAGTGCCACAGTAAGACACTGTTCTGATATCCCCCATTTGAATGGGTTCAATACTTGATGCTAAACTGGAATATGAATAGAAGAGGTACTTTTTTTCAACACACGTTTCTCTACCAGCACAATAGTTGGGTAAATAGAAGGTATTTAATAAATATTAATTTTAGTTTCCTTTAAAAAAAACTGTAGGAAAATGACAGACATACTACCTGATTGTCTACTTACAATAGTCTTTCACTTCAGTTCACTTTAAAGATCATCATATTTCTTCTATTGGCTGGATGGGTCTCTGTTTTTTTCCCTCTAGTCAAACCAAACTCTATGCATCTCTCAAATACCAGAATAAACTGTTAATATGAAAATGAACAGGGTATTTGCTTTCTGAAAGGATTTCTCACCGAATTCCTTAAAATCGTGATTTGCCCTAACATACTTTAAATATGATTAGCTATCCAGGTGAAAGAAATACTGTAAAGTCCATTGTATCTGCATATTCTGAGTATATATTTGTTCCCTTGATGCACAGATTATAGACTGAGGATATAAGTAGGGAGCATTTATTGTTAATTAATTTTTTCTTCATGGGTAAAGTATTAATAGAGTGAATGAGATTATCCAAGTAGTTAGATACTGGTTAACATATAAATCTATTGGACTTGATTACAGTGATTTAATATGAGGATAGTATCACTCCTAGAATATTCATCTTTTACACACTTGGTACAAATTATTTTTTTTCTTTTTCTTTTCTTTTTTTTAATGTGGAACACTTCACGAATTTGCATGTCATCCTTGCACAAGGGCCATGCTAATCCTCTCTGTGTTGTTCCAATTTTAGCATATGCTGCCAAAGAGAGCACAAATTATTTTTCTTGTCTCAAAATAAGTTCCATGGAAACCTCCCTAAAACCACAGAAGTATTGTAAACTAAGTTTTGATTTTATGCATTTGAAAGTAGTAAAACTTTTTTATTAATTGGTACTTAATTTTTAATTAGTTGGGATCAAACATGTTCTTAGAACTCTGGAATCAACTTGGGAACGCCTATAATCCGTTAAAAGCACCTGTTAGGTTGCAGGCATCTTTGAAAGAGAAGCATACTTACTTGCCACTTTAAATTTTTTTTTTTACTAGATAGAAAATGTTGCAAGAATTTTTTTATTACCTGACAGTATTCTCATTAGGAGGAGGTACTAGGAGAGTTTTTGAATTCAGTTGAGAGAATAATTGCTAACAGGAATTATAATCACAAGGCCGAAAGACACCCAAAAGAAGTAATTAGGGTGTAGAGCCTGAAGAGTGGACTGAATCTATGAGCACCCGATGAAGAGAGAACTAGAGAAAAATTCTTATAGCCACTATGAAGTAAGAGAGGGAGGCATCAGACTTTGATAGGTTCTCACACATGAGGAGCTTTCTAATTGCTGTTTAGGCAGGGACCAACCATGGATGGGAATTCCAGAAATTGTAGGATAGCAGGTATTTAAATGCTACTGATCTTAAGGGGACAATTGAAGGGGCAAGTCTTACAGTCTGTTAGTGGATGAGTTTCTATTCACTTTCTCAAGGATTCTTAATATATTTGCATGTCAAAAGCAATCCAGATCTGCCTGCCACTATTGGGTATGTTGAGTGCTGTCTGGCAGCTATTACACTCCCCTGGTACATCCACTAACTTTTTCAGTGGGTAATCATGAACGCTTCTCTGCACCCAAACTTCTGAGACCCTCTCCTCATCTCACTCTTAAATGATGATTTTGCTGCTTTGATTTTAAGGTTTTATTATTTTTAGAGAGCAAGGAAGGGAGGAAGAAAGGGAGGGAAGTAGCAACATATGTTGCGGTTCACGCACCCCCACCTGAGGACCTGGCCTGCAACCCAGGCATGCGCCCTGGCTGGGAATTGAACCGGTAACTCTAGTTTGCAGGCCTCAATCCACTGAGCCACACCAGCCAGAGCTGATTTTGCTGCTTCTTGCCATGGGAAACAGTCAGTTGAAGAACTTCCACAGTGGGTTTCTTTCACTTAAGTCAGCAAACATTGTGTGTGTTAAGGGCTAGATAGAAAATATTGTAGGCTTTGCAGGTCATAGAGTCTGTGCCATTTCTGACACTGCCTTGTAGCACGAAAGCCCTGTAAGCAATACATAAATTAATAGACACAGCTGCGGTACAATAAAGTTTATTTACAAAAAGTCCAGATTCAGCAAACCAGCCTACAGTTTGCCAACCCTAATCTAATGTCACGCAGTTAAAAATTACTTTTAAATTTTTACCCTGACAGACTCTGGCTTTTGATTGACTTGTTTAATACACTCACATTCATTGTTGTTATTGGTATATTGGAGAGAAATATCTGGCATTTTACTTTTGCTTTCTATATGGCTCATACAAAAAAATCTAATGATTTTTTTTCACCGTATTTTTTGAGTTATTTTCTTAGTGGTTGTGCTAGGGCCTAGCATATACGTACATCTCAATTTGCAGTAATCTATTCTGGATTTATACTAATTTAATTCCAGTGTGATATAGAAACTTGACTCCTATACAGCTCTGTTGTCTTCCAGCTTTTTGTACTATTCTTACTCAAATTACATAAATTTGCATGACAGTGAAGTTTATGTTACAGATCAAACAATACAATGTTATCATTTTTAATTTACACAAGTTTAGGTCCATTAAAGAAGCACGAAAGAAAAACAAGGTTTATACTTAATGCTTAACATTCTTATTTACCTTTGTTTCTGATTTGCTTCACTTGTTCTTTGGGTTCAAATTACCACCTGTTATGTCCATACTCCATCCACTACAACTCTGCTCTCAACCTACCTCCCTTGTGCTGTTATTTTCAGAGATATACTTCTATCAGGCATAAACCCAACTATACACACACACACACACATATACATGCAGTATATATGTATATAAACACATATAATCACTAAGAAATACACATTTATATTGTCTCATGAATTTTATATAATTACCTTTACCACTGCTTTTTTGTGTTTTTGCATGGATTTGGATTTCTAACTAGGTTTGTTACCTGCTTAAAGAACTGTAATATTTCTTGTGAGATGGGTCTCCTACAATTCTGTGTTTTTATATGAAAGTTTATTTTTATCTTCATTTCTGAAAGCTTTGCTAAATATAAAATTATAAGTCAACAGTTTTTTTTTTCTTTTTAGTACTTTGAATATGCTATCCTACCACTTTCTAGTTTCCATGTTTTGGAGGGGGGGGGTTCAGGTTTGTATTTTTTTTAATGAGAATTCAGCCGTTGACCTTATTGGTGTTCCCTTGTACATGTGAGTCATTTCGCCAGTTTCAAGGCCCCTCTTGTCCTTTCCCTTTCAGTGTTCTTACTACCTTCTGTCTGTATGGATCTCAGCATTTACCCTGCTTGGATTTCATTGAGCTTCTTGAATGTGTACATGAATGTTTTTCATCAAATGTAGAAAGCTTTCAGCCATGATTTTTTAAAAGATTTTTTTTATTTATTTTAGAGAGGGGTAGGGAGAGAGGGAGAGAAACATCAACGTTTGGTTGCCTTTCACCTGCCTCCAGCTATAGACCTGGCTGGAGACCTGCAACCTGGTTATGTGCCCTGACTGGGAATCGAACCAGCAACCTTTGGGTGTGCAAGCTGATGCCTTATCCACTGTGCCACCAGCCAGGGCTCATGATTTCTTTGAATGTAGTTTTATCTTCAAGTTCAGTGATTCCTCTGCCAGTTCAAATCTGTTGAGCCACTATTTCAGAATTTTTATTTTAGTTACTGTACTTTTCACCACCAGATTTTCCATTTGGTTCTTTTTTCATGATTTCTATCTATAGATATTCTCTATGATGAGACATTTTCAGTTTATAAGAGATGCTCAACCATCTGAGCCACACCAGGCCAGGGTTATGATGAGACATTTTCTTCATACCTTCCTTCTTTAAGCATGGTTTACTTTAGGTCTTTGAACATATTTATAATAGCTGCTTTGATGTCTTCGTAAAATGTGACACCTTGTGCCTTTCACAGTTTCTGTGGCCTGCTCTTTTTCTGGTGCATGGGTTATACTTTCCTGTTTCTTTTCATGTCTCATAAAACTTTTTGTTAAAAACTGGTTATTTTAGATAATAGAGCAATTCTGGAAAGTAATTCCTCTCTGCCCACCCCCTGCAATGTTCGTTGTCGTTTGCTCACAGACTTCCTGAGTGACTAGGCAGGACTACTTCAGTAAAGCCTGTTTCCCAGAAAGTACCAGGCCTCCGGTGTCGCTCCCCAGAGGGTGTGCTCTTGGGCACAGTCACCCTGAGATGACAGTGACTTAACAGGGTCCTTTCTAACAGTCTTTTCCCTAATCTCTCTGGAAAGCTGTCCACCTCATTAAGTATGACACCCTGCCTCTGGTTGATTGCTTTATTGGTTTTGGCATTGTTTTGGTGTGAATTGCCCAACAATTTGGTAGAATTAAATTAGGACAGGGGTTGTTTTTGAGGCTGCCTTTCAAGGTTTATTCTGACCAGAGGAGGGCCCTCCTTGGCTGTCTCATTCCCTGATTTTCTCTGGTAAAGTAGCTGACCTACAGTTTAGCTTATTGCTTCTAATTAAGAGATTTGACTCCAAGTGTGCCCTTTGGCTTAATTTTCTTCACTTTCCAAGAAAGCCAGTTCCTTTGGGGAGAATCTGTATGCTTCTCCCTGTGGCAAAATCTCTGAACCACTACTTTGGGTGCTGGGAGGGGCAGGGCCCAGATCCCCTGGGCTGCCGCCTCCCAGCGCTGCGCCCTGTGGGAGAGCCGGCCTGAGCCTCGCCAGGTTCCCAGGGGACTGGGTGGTCCCCAGCCTGTAAGGCTCAGTGGAAGGGCAGCCCCTACCTCGCAGACAATCACCAAAATGTGGCTGTGTAAGCTTCCAGTTGGAGGGGATGTGAAACACTCTCAGCTTCCCATTTTAATTAGATAGAACCCTTGTTTGGAAGCTGAAGAGAGAAGGAGCCCCATATTTTTGGCCACATTGTGCCCAGAATGGAGTTTCTCTGCCGTGCTGAGCTGATTTGGGACTGGGGGTGGAGGGCTGGCAGTAAGGAAGGGACTGGGTCATGGCTTAGCGTTAGGAGGTGTCCTTGAATAACTGTTTCATTTTTTTCCGGAGCCCTGAAGTCTATTGGAAACAAAAGGCAAACAAAGATCACCTGAATTTGACCGGGATCTATTAGGACTAACCCAATAATGGGCAAAGCAAGGCTGCACTCTGAATCTTAAAAACTTGCCTGCAGAAGGAGTTTCAGCTGATACCTAATTTTCATTGTTTTTATTGAATATGGGAAATGGGATATTTAAAAGTCTAAAAGGGTATCGTTCAAAAATAAAGCTAGCTACAATTTTAAGCACCAGATCAAAATTGAGGGGTTTTTTTGTTTGTTTTTTTTTTTTTTTATGGGATAGTTTTATAGGGCCAAACTTTTTTTTTTATCATAACACTGCAAACGTTAATATTTGAGAACACAGATTAACCACGATGACTTCTGTTCTGTACTCCAAGCCACTCTGTCACTACTTAATAAATAATCATTTGAAGCTCAGTAGGGGTGGAAGTAGGGTGGGGATTTTCCTCTTGGCACATCCACTAGTGAGTAATACATTCATTTCAAGTGCCAATAAAAATGTTAGACTGCACTTATGTGACACATTTGTTAGTTATTAGAAACACTAATTCTAAACCATTTAAGCAGTGCTCTATTCTATTTCTTTACCTGGAAGTTTATATGATCAATATTTTATACAAGATGAACAAATGTTTAATACGACATAACATTTTTGGAGGAAGAGTTTAAAAATAATGACATTTTTAGGAGTGACACCATCTCTGGACTTATCTCAGTAAGACAGTATTATTCACCTTTTTTTCTCCTCAATTGATCTTTCATAATTGTTTCCATGAACATTCTTCCTTGCTGGAATGTTTCTAACACTTTCATCATCTTTATTTTGTTTGCTTTTGAAGTGCATGTCTGCTGTGAATGCCGCCTCTTCCCTCTCAACTCCTGACCTGCCCTTCACCTCTCTGCTGGCAGAGCAGAAGGTAGCTAGGGTCTAGCCTTGCTAATAACTTGTATTCTCTGGGTCTTGGTTTCCTCACCTGAAAATAGATTATCTCAAAGACTAAATGAATTGGAATAACGCCACCTTCAGTCATGGATCCAATTTGGAATTCCGAAATTAGAACAGAACCGTAGGGGCGTCCGTAAGAGCCCCTTGGTTGGACAAGGTGAACCCCTCGCTGAGTGGTTCAGCTTTTGATCTCACGTTGAGATCTGATAGGAGAATTGTTCTTAGTGTTTGGTTATTGCCAATATTTTATAACATTTTGGGAAATTTATTAGTAATGACATTTCAACTCTAAACCATTGCTAAGTTACAGGATACAGGGATGGGTAAAAATAGGTTTACATTTAGAACACAAATAATGCAATAATAAGTAATAATACCAGAATAAACACTGTCTTGCATACTCACAACTGTAAACCTACTTTTGCCCAACATTGTATTTAAGAGGCTGTACCCATACATTGTATGTTTTTATATGAGATAATAAAACATAAATATTTTGGCTACTATTAAGAGGGAGAATGGGATTCCTGATATTTTGAGGAGGTAAGCTTTTCTTTTTTTATTTTAAGAAACCACTTGGTAAGACTGTTTCATAGGCTAGGGTGTGGTTGAGCATTTTTTTTTTTTAATTTCCACAGTTAAGCGTGTGGAGATAGAGTCACTTATCTTTACTTATGGGAGTAGGACTCAATTTCAACCAGTGCCCTCTTACCAAAAAACAGCTACAAAAGGGAAAATAAACACAGTTCCTAATGTGTGAAACCTGCTAGGAGAGATTCGGACCAGTCTTAAAGTTAACTACTCATCCCGGATGAGTAGTTTATTAGTGTAAAACCAATTTTGGGAGTTGCATATGTACAGTATGTCCTGGCCCCAGTGGAACCTTTATAGTAATACTGCAGCTATTCAGTTAGTGGTAATAACACATTTAACCATTATGCTAGTGGTAATATTACAATCACTTGTCATCCTGGTGGCATTATTACAGTAGCATGTGTGCTTAGCTGAGGCTTAACCAAGATTGGATTTACAATGTAGAAATGAAAGAGAAGAGTTATTAGATAAGGTCCTTAAGTCAGTTTTTAAATAAAATAGGAATAGCTTCACAGAGTGAAAGAAAAAATGTGCATTGTCTTGTTAGCAAGGCTTTGTGTACCGAAGTGGATGCTGTGATGTGGGCCCAGATCTCCCTTCAGGATAAAGGACTTGTTCCCGCTGTGCGGAAGTACAGCTCGCAGACAGCCTTCCGGTGCATTTTCCCTGCTCAAGAACGCTGCCTCCCCAACGCAGGCCCATTCCCACGAATGACTAATTAATATGGGAACTTAAAGGTCCCAGTCTCAAGGGCCCTTTGCCTGCATCAAGATAACTGTCAAGGTCTATCCTGCTAAACAGAGGTTCTGCTGGGGCTGGCTGAGGCCTCCTGGAGATTTATCACAGCCCATCTCTGGCAGCCAACCCTGCCTCCGTCCCTGCCCTTGCGCAGGTGTTGCCCTGCAGAACGTTCCCTAGTCGCTGTCCTGTATGCTAATCTTCACCTTACCATCTGCTTCTCAGGGAAGCTGTCACTGACCAGCAGTGCCTTGCAACGGCCATGAAATAGGATCATTAAAAATTATTTTCTCTGAAGCTTAGTATTCGAAGCTGGAAGTAAAGCTTAGAACCTGGGCTCAAGTTATGGTCAAAGTTAACTGCAGTGACCGAGAAATGGTTGTAGTTTCGTAACTGATGCAGACTTGTGGCCAGACAGACCTCAGTCCCAATTTTAGCTCCGCCTCTGCTGGCTGTGAGCACCTAGTCTCAACCCCTTCATCTATAATACAACAATGGTAAGCATAGTACAAATAATGACCTTTAATTGGGCGTTTACTAACTGCCCGTCATTGATCTAGTTGAACAAACCCTGTTTTATTAAACCAATTTAAGTAAACCTATAAAGCTGTTATAAGGATTAAGTGAACTAAGGCATATAAAGGGTTTTCCACAATGCCTTGTATATGGCATACGCTGCATAATGGTAGCCAGTATTGTTTCTATTGTCGCTTTAACATAAAGCATTTATTACAGTGCCTTGCACCAACTGTGATATTCTACATGGGGGAAAAAGATGTCAAGTGTTTCTAATTGCCAGGATCATATTTTAAGGAAAATATTTTCTAGCATGTAGTGACACAATTAAAAATACTCAAAATTCTGTGAACCCAAAGGTCACTGGTTCGATACCCCAGGCAGGGCACATAACCAGGTTGCAAGCCAAGTCTCCAGTCAGGTCCGTAGCTGGAGTCAGGCAAAAGGCAACCACACATTGATGTCTCTCTCCCTCTCTGCCTCTCTCCCGACCCCTCTCTCTAAAAATAATAAATAAAATTCTAGGAAAAAATACTCAAATTCTCCAAACTGAAACAGATACATTCACAATCCACAAGGTGAAACAGAGGTACTAGGTCAAGCAGACAATAAATATCTGATAACACTACTTGTATTTTCTCTCCCCCTAGTTAACAGATTAGTACCATACTCACATGCAGAGATGTGCCATCAGCTATAGGATAGACGTAGAAACCACTTGCCTATAAAGTCACACTTAATTAAACCTGCATGTGATAGTGAAGGAATCTATAGACTTTACATTCTTATTGATCTGCATTTAAAGATTGGTGGTGGTGTGAGGAGGTGTGTGACTCAGTCTTGGTCAGCCTGCCCGCTTCACGCCTGCCTGAATACGCTTTCACCGCCTCCTACTACAGAAGGAACCTCATCTCCCCAAAATATTATAAACAACGCATGGGCACTGGAGTTTAGCCATCTGGGAGCTATACATTTTCTCAGCTTTTTATTCATTACAGTCACCTGATTTTTTAAAAAATTTTATTGTTGTTGTATTACATCCATCCCCTTTTTGCCCCCCTCTGTCCCCCTCCCCATCCCCCCATTCCCCCCAAAGTCAATCCCACCTGCTGTCCATGTCCATGGTTCCTTTATACTAGGTTCTTATCTAAGCTGCTCCCCTTTCTTGATTTTTAAAATACCTACTTCATGTATACTACAACTCCTACTTAAGGCATGGATAGGAAATCAGGGTTAATTTAGAATTGTTAAATAATTTGAAGTAAACGCCTGGAAGCCATATGATAGCGCCATATACCAAGAGCTGTGAAAGAACCCTGTTTGTATATATCCCGGGGCAGCTGCACCAGCTCTGGATGGTCAAGCTCTGCCCTGTTTCCTTTACATCACTGTGGTTAAGTTTTCTGTTCATGGTGCCAGAGGCATTCCCAACTAATGCAGAGTCTGTCCAGAAAAACTCGAGCCATTGTTAATGTAACAAGAACAGCTTATGCAACATCAACATACCCTGGTAGCCAAGGAGAGTGGACTGGAACGCACATGTGTGAACAATGATGACTTCACTGTACTAGTCAGTGGGGGTGGTCAACACCATTGAGTGAGCATGTGTACTGTGTGGTCATCAAACTCAAAATGCCTAAGTGAGTAGAACAAGGAATCTGCATCCAATTTTGCATTAAGCTTAAACATTCCTTCAAGGAAAGTATTTGGAAGATTCAGAAGGCTGCTGCTATAGGCAACTGGTGACTGGCAGCTTTATTACAACAATTCACTCGTTCATGCATCACATGTCATGCAGAGTTTCTTGGCAAAACATCAAATCACCCAGGTGACTTAGCCCCCTACAACCCAGATTTGGCACCCTGTGACTTCTGGCTTTTCCCAAAACTGAAAGCACTTTTAACGTGGAAGAGATTTCAAACCATTGAAGAGATTCAGGAATATATGAAGGGGATTGGGAAAACTGTGTGAGATCCCAAGGTGCCTACTTTGAAGGGGACTGAAGCAGCATTGTCCTATGTACATGTTCCTTGTATATGGTATCTTCTTCAATAACTATCTCTAGTATTTTTCATAATAATGGTTAGATACTTTTGGGAGAGACCTTGTACTTATGTTGCCTCATGTGCAGTTTGCTTTTTCCTTCCAACACTGTTTTGAGATGCATCCACATTGAAAAGGGAAGATGGAATGAGTTCTTTTTAATTAATCTGTAATATTCCATCATATATAAGCCCATCCCACATTTTTCCTACCTGGTCTATTGATAACATTTTGAGTTATTTCTAACTCAACTCTCCTCAATAATTTTGCACTGTACATACTTGTAAGGCACAAATATTTTCAGTTTCATTAACTATATTGCAAGATACTTCCGTTTGCCACCCCCACCCAGCTTCTCCCTGGGAAGGTGAAACTGTGAATGGTGTCAGTGGATCCTTCAGCTCCTAATAAGGTGTATCCAACAAGGAACCCCCAGCAGAATACCTGAGGGAGAGTGAGGTCCAGGGAGTCATCTGGCTCTACTCTCAGCAATATTGGTATCTGTCCCCCAACTGAAGGACACAGCCCTTCAAACCACTTTCTACAAGATTTGTTCCTTCTGGGTCCCAGGAACCTTTACTTCCTCCCCATGTCCCTTCCAGTTTGTTGGGGTTGGGGAGAAACAGCTCCTTTGCCCATACCTTCAAAAGTAGTCTTTATGTAAATCAACCCCCCTTGAATTATCCTGCATCTTTTTCCAGGTGACAGAATGACTACATCACTGCTGTCCTGCTCTCCCAGGAGTCTCCAATAATTTACAGACCTGTCAGCAGTGCATGAGTGTTCGTTACCTCACAGCCAGAGCCAATACTTAATAGTAACTGATGTGCGTTTTCTCTTATCTAATGGATTTAATAAGTTGACTGTTTTGATTTTTATTTTGTACTTCTCTGACAACTAGTGAAATCAAACACCTGTTTAGGTTTTGGGGCCATTTATTTCTCCCTATAAATAGTTTTTGACTATAATCTCCCTATTTTTTCTTTTTCCAAATTATATTTTATTGATTATGATATTACAGTTGTCCCAATTTTCCCCCTTTATCCACCTCCAACAAAAACCAAATCTTCGATCTCCACATCTTTGTTCTTGTTCTTGGTTTATTTATTTAAGTTCTTTGGCTACTCTATTTCATATACTCTACCTTACATCTTCATGGCTATTCTGTAACTATCTCTTTGTATTTCTTAACCCCCTCACCTCTTCACTCATTTTTCCTCACCCCACTCCCATCTGACAACCATCAAAATGTTCCATATATGCATGATTATTGTCGCTGTTCTTTTTTGTCTGGTTGTTATTTAGATTCAGTTGTTGATAGATATGTATTTATTTCCATTTTATTATTCATAGATTTGATCTTCTTTTTCTTAAATGAGCCCCTTAACATTTCATATAATAATGGTTTGGTGATGATGAACTCCATCAGTTTTTTTCTTGTCTGCAAAGCTTTTTATCTGCCTTTTGATTCTAAATGATACCTTTGCTGAGTACAGCAATCTTGTCTGCAGGCCCCAACTTTTCATCACTTTGAATACTTCTTGACAATCCCATCTAGCCTGCAGTTTCTTTTGAGATTTCAGCTGACAGCCTTATGGGAATTCCCCTGTACATAACTAACTGTTTCTCTCCTGCTGCTTTTAAAATTCTCTCATTATCTTTAACATTAGGTATTTTAATTACAATGTGTCTTAATGTGGGCCTCTTTGGGTCTATCTTGTCTGGGACACCCTGCTTCCTGAACTTGCATGTCTAATTCCTTTACCAAATTAGGGAAGTTTTCTTTCATAATTTTTTCAAATATATTTCTAATTTCTTGCTCTTTGCCTTCTCCTTCTGGCAACCCCATGAAGAGAATGTTGATATGCTTGAAGTTGTCCCAGAGGCTCCTTAACACTATCTTCATTTTTTTGGCTAGGGGTGGGGTGGGGTGGGATTCTTTATTCTTATTGTTCTGATTGGTTATGTTTTGTTTTCTTATGTTCCAAATGATTGCTTTGATCTAATACTCTAATGCTAGTAAGAGTATTTCATCTAATACTCTACTGTTGATTCCCTGTACACTGTTCTTTTTTCTTTTTTTTTAAATTTTATTGTTGTTGTATTACATCCATCCCCTTTTTGCTCCCCTCTGTCCCCCTCCCTACCCACCCATTCCCCCCAAAGTCAATCCCACCTGTTGTCCATGTCCATGGTTCCC
>PVIW01011544.1:0-19019 GCA_004026585.1 Noctilio leporinus | reverse complement strand
TAAGAACCTATGCACACCTATGTTCATAGCGGCACTATTTACAATAGCCAAGTGCTGGAAACAGCCTAAGTGCCCATCAGTGGATGATTGGATCAAAAAACTTTGGTACATTTACACAACGGAATTCTATATAGCAAAAAGAAAGAAGGAACTTGTACCCTTTGTACACTGTTCTTTATTTCAATTAGTTTATTCTTCATTCCTATCTGGATCTTTTTTTATGCTGAAGTACTCATTAAGTTTCTTGAACAGCCTTATAACCAGTGTTTTGAACTCTGCATCTGACAAATTTCTTATCTCCATTTTTTTTAGCTCTTCTTCTGGAGTTTTGAGTTGTCCTTTCGTTTGGGCCATGTTTCTTTGTCTCCTCATTTTGATAGCTTCCCTGTGTTTGTTTCTATAGTATATTAGATAGAGCTGCTATGACACCCTAATGTAGTTGGTGTCCTGTAGGGTCCAGTGGCACAACCTCCCCTGTCACCCAAGCTGGGTACTCAAGTGTGCCCTTGTGGGCTAAATACACCTCCTCTTATAACTGTGCCTTGATTGCTGTTGGCAGGTCCATGGGAAGGATTTACCCAGGCCAGTCAGCTGCAAGGACTGGCTGTGACCACTGACCACCAACCTCCACCCTCCATGGAGGATCAGTTGTAGAGGGAGCAAGATTTCACTAAGGCTCTGGAGCTCACCGAGTCTGTCCCTTGAGTGTGTCACTTGTGGCGGTTGGGTGGTGGTATTCTGATGTGGTCTGTAGCTGTCCACTGAGCAGGCAGACTCTGGAGTGGTGCAGGCCAAGGCCAGCCTCCACCTGTGCTCTGTCTGGGGCCACTTGGCATAAGCTATAATGTGATCTGCAGATGGCTATACTTTTGATGGGCTTGGAGTTGCCCAAGTGAGGCCAGGCTGTGAATCTAGTCCAGTTGCTACTAGTGCCAGAACTGAGGCCACTTAGCAAGAGGTGTGGGGCTGGGGGCTCCCTGAGGCCAGCTGTTGCCAGTTAGAGAGGATTTAGGAAGACCTTAGCCTGAGCCAAGACAACCCATTCATATGGAAAAGACACTGGTAACAGCTTGGGAAGGCCCATAGTTGGTTGGGACAGGGCTCAGGGAATCACCAGGGCAGGGCAAACAGTGTGAGCCAGGTTGACTGAGTCTCATATACATATGGCATCTGCCTGCAGGCTCTGTGTCTCTGTAGGGGAAGGGCTCAGAAAAGGGACAGTGGCCTCTGCTTGCAGTTCTGTCTCGAAGAAAGCTATCCCCCTGCTCTCGCCCTAATGTCAGACACTTCAGTTCCTCCCCATATGCCACTGGCACCTTTCAAGCTGCTTCCTTGGTGCTGAAGTTCAGAGAGAGTGAGTCTGAGGAAGTCTGTGTGCAGGCCCTTTAAGAGGAACTACTTGGGAATTTAGCAGTTTCTTCCACTGACTCCATCTGTGCTGGTTTTATCTTCCTGGCACTTGAACTCTGGGCTGGGGGTCCTGGTGTGGGGCTGGTAACCCTTGCTCCCAAAATATCCCTCCTGATTTTTATTCACCACACATGGCTGTGGATCCAGCCCGCTCCCCATCTCCAATTCTCCACTTCTCCACCCCTCCTACCAGTGTGAATGGATGTGGTTTCTTCAATTCTGTAGTTGTCACACTTCCATTCAACTTGATTTCTGGTGGTTCTGAGGATGGTTGTTCTATAGTTTAGTTTAATTTTGAGTTTTTGTGCAAGAGGGTGAGACATGTTTACCTACACCTCCATCTTGACCTGAAATCCCCTATTTTTCTACTGGGTTGTCTTTTTCTTAGCTTATAGTCTTTTAAATATTTGCAATACTAATCTTTTAACTGTAACATGATTGACTATCTCCTACCTGGTGCATTTGTCATTGGTATTCTTTGTTGCCCAAACATTAAAAAAATCTACCTATATTTCCTTCTGTTTTAAAGTTTTATTTTTCATATTTTGGTCTTTATCTGAAAATTGCTTTTGTACAATGTGGAATAGGAGTCCAATAGCATTTCTTTCCTTACAGTGGACCAATTTTCACAGCATCATTATTGAACAATCTATTTTTTATTTTAAATGTTGCATATTTTCATGCTTATTTTTTAATGATTTTACAAATCTGAGTTCACTATTCTTCTCTACCCATCTATTTACTGCCAATACCACATTGTTTTAAATACTTGAACTTCATAGTATGTCTAGTAGCATAATAATAATTTACTATTACACTTTAATTTGTTTTTTGCTGACTTAGAAATGTAAGTTAATTCTGTATTTGGTCTTGAATCCATATAAGATTCTGCATTGCTTAACTTTCTTATTCATTCTAATACTTTTGTCCATTGATAATTTTAGGGTTTTGATGTAGACCTGAAAATAAAAATTTAACCTCTTTTCTTTTCCATTTCCTATACTCCTTATTTCCTTATCAGAACATTTAGGACATCAGGTTAATAACAGTAGTGATAATAGATATCCCTGTTTTCTTACTTGGGGGATTACTATTATTTTATTATTGAATATGATATATTTTGTCTAGGTCTAGTAGATTCCTTTCAATTAGTTAAGAAAATTTTCTTATACTGCTTTGGTGTAAAAAAGTTTTTCTGTATAATTCATGTCTACTGTTTGACTTGTAGAAAGTATGTTTTCAGCTTATTTTGGGATAATCCTTTGTTTTCCATGTGTTTGTTTATATAATTAATTACATTAATAGTTCTTTAAAATATTGATGTATTCTTGAACTTATTGGTTTTGATTTATGGACATAGTTTAATATTTTATTTATGATGTTTACATCTATATTCATAAGTAAGTGATATTAACACTAGTTCATTTCTTTTTCTTTTTTCTTTTTTTTTTTTAGCAAGAGGGGAAGGGACAGAGGCAGAGAGGGAGAGAAGCATCAATGTATGGTTGCCTTTCACCTGCCTCCAGCCACAGACCTGGCTGGAGACCTGGCTTGCAACCTGGCTGGGAATTGAACCAGCGACCTTTGGGTTTGCAGGCTGGCACCTTATCTACTATGCCACCAGCCAGGTAGTTCATTTCTTATATTGCTCCCGTCTAGTTTTGTTATCACAAAAATGAGTTTGTAATTCTCCATTTTTTAAATCTTATTGAATCTGTAATTATGTCCCTTTTTCCTAAATAGTTTATGCTTTTGTCTTTTGTGTGTGTGTCAGGGTTCCATCTTGAAAGCTATTTTCTATTTTATAATCTTTTTACAGAACTAACATTTGTTTCTGTTGAAACTTTCTAATGAACTTGTGTTTTCATTAATTTCTGTTCTTTTTCCTTCCATCTCCTTTCCCTGAGTTAATTATGTCCTTCTTTTACTTACTTAAGAGCATTGATTCAGATCATTACTTAACATCATTCTTCTTTTATTAATATATGTATATAAAGCTAAAGTTTGTATCTAAATATCACTTTAGCTATATCACATAAGTTATGTAATAGTGTTTGTTATCCCATTCAAAATACTTTCTTGGCCCTGGCTAGAGTGGTTTAATGGATTGGTGCCAGCCTGCAAAACCAAAGGTTGCTGGTTCAATGTGCCCAGTGAGGGCACATAACCAGATTGTAAGACAGGTCTCCAGCTAGGTCCTTAGCTGCAAGCAGGTGAAAGGCAACCATACAGTGATGTTTCTCTCCTTTTCTTCCCCCTCTCTGCCCTTCTCTCTGAAAAGAATGACTAAAATTACCCTAGCTGGTGTCATAGTGGATAAGGTGTTGGCCTGTGAACCCAAAGGTTGCTATTTCGATTCCCAGCCAGAGCACATAACCAAGTTGCACATCAGGTCTCCAGCCAGCTCTGTAGCTGGAGGAGGTGAAAGGCAACCATACTTTGATGTCTTTCTCCCTCTCTACCTCCCTCCCTTCCCCTCTCTCGAAAAATAACAAATAAAATCCTTAAAATTGATAATAACGAATAAAATCTTTTAAAAATACTTTCTAAAGAATATAAATTATCCTTTAATCAATGAATTATTTAGGAACATTTAAAAATCTCTAAAGGTTCCTTGGAAAATCTCATCTTTTTTACCTGAAAATAAGGGTTATAAAAGAGTTCTTTTTTTTTTTTTTTTGCCAAGACTAGTTTTGTAACTTTGCATGTCATCAATTTTTATAAATATATGTGCTTTAAAAGTTGAGATTTTATGTTGAGTACAAGTTTTCTAAATATTAATCATACAAAATTTCTATATTATTCAAATCTTACAGCTTTAATAAATTTTGTCTTCTTGCTCTGTGTGGGAAAAAAAAAAAAAGCCATAGAATTTTTTCTTCCCTACATCTCTGCTTTTACAATTGGACAGCGTGTCCATCAAAAAAGGTGAATGAAGTCTCTTTCCAGATTGACCAAGTGATTTGTGATTTGTTTTGATTTTGTTCTTTTTCCAATGGAACATTAGTAAATGTGATGCAAGCAAAGGCTTGCTACTTTTCTGGTCTTCTGTCACATGAACAAGTTCTGGATAATTTAATAGATGATGAAATAAATATGGCCCAGTTATCCCTCATTCCAGCATATAGACATGTGAGTGAGGTCATCAAATGTGAATGACCCCTAACCCTGGCCAGTGTGGCTCAAGTGGTTGGAGCAATGTCCCATAGCCAAATGTTGGGGGTTCAATTCCTGGCCAGGGCACATACCTGTTATGGGTCTGATCCATTGTCCAGTGCATTTGGGAGGCAACAAATCAATGTTTCTTTCTCATATGGATGTTTCTCTCTCTCCTTTCCTCTCTCTAAACGCAAGGAAAAAAGGTCCTCAGGTGAGGATAAATAAAATGTGCATGGCCCCAATTGAGACCAGCAGAAAAAATGCCCAGCTGAATGCTAGGTAAATTGCTGATCCACAAAGCAGTAGCGAGTTCATACATGCTGTTAATTTAAGTGCCTAAATTTTGGTGGTTGTTTTAACACATGAGTTACTCAACAAAAGCAAATGGAACACTTGTGGAAAGAAATGACTTAAGATTAAATTTTGTCAGTTCAGGTATTTATTTGCTCTATTCCTAAATATTGAAAGAACCTTTCTTCCCCATTCAATTACTTTGCACCTTTGCTGAAAATCAAGTTGGCTGTATACATAGGGTTATACAAGGTCTGTCCAGAAAGTATTCAGCCAGTGTCAATACAATTAAAACAGTTTGTGCAGCTGATACTTTGGGGACAGACCTGGTATGTTTGGAGTCTGTATTGTAGACTATTTGACTAGTCACAAATATATCCCTTTGCCCTAACTATTATAGATTTATATTAAGTTGATATTTTTTAGTGTAAATATCAGCTTGCCAAAATTGTCATGATTGTTCTAAGCCTATTGGATTGTCATATACATTTTAGAATCAGCACTGAGAAGTTTTGTCTACACTTGGCATTAATTTATATGACAGGGTCCTAGACTTCAAGCCAATACCATATTGGGATAAGACTTTGGGGAACTTGTGGGCAAGAGTGATGTGTTTTTTGGATTTAGGTTTTTTGTTTGTTTGCTTATTTTTTGCATGCAGAAAGAATATAAATTGTGGCCATAAGAATGATTATGAACCTGGTGGCTCAGTGGATTGGTGCCAGCCTACAGTCAGGGCACATAACCAGGTTGCTAGCCAGTTCCTTCTCTGGAGGCAGGTGAAAGACACCCTTACATTGATGCTTCTCTCCCTTTCTTCCTCCTTCCCTGCCCTCCTCTCTGAAAATAATAAATAAAATATTTTTTTTAAGAAAGACTTATATTTTCCAGGCCACAATATCATCTCCTGTCATATGTTCTTTGTATTGTTACAGAAGTAGAGTCTATTTATAATGCTCTTGAGTCTGAGTAGATCCTCTGACGGCTTTTGATAAGATCTGGAGTAGTCCCTACCTGACTTGGGGACATGAAAGATCCCACATGAACCACCACCAGCCTAAGTCTAGCCAATTCACAGAACTGTGAAAGAGGATAATAAATTTATGTTTAAAGCACTAAGTTTTGGATGGGTTCTGGTTCAAGATGGCATTGTAGGAGGATCCTGAACTCACCTTCTCCCAAGAGCACATCAAATCTAAAGATATATATGGAACAGTTCCCTCTGAGAGAAATCTAGTAACTAAGTAGCTCCTACACACCAAACAAATGCAAAAACAAAAACAAAAACAAAAACAAAAACCCACATCTGAACAGGAGAGACTGAGACTCAGTCCCAACACTAACCCCACCACTGGTTCAACACACAGCCTGGAGATAAGTAAGAACTCCCAAATGCTTCATGAGGAGTGAAGGCTTAGGAGTCCACGTATGGTGTCCCAACTTTTAAGACTTCCACCCAAGAGATAGGCCCTCAAAACATGTAGCTTTGTAAGCCAGTGAGGCTGTGTCCATGAGGCCTACAAGACCATAATACACTAAGAGACAGTTCTAAAATGGCTCACCATAGCTAACCCCTTAGAGTCCAGAGTGAAGGCAACAGAGTGAACAGCACTTTCTTTCCCTAAAAGATTATTTGCTTATCTTAAAAGCTTCAGCCTTTGGGGGCAGGCTTCAAATTAATCCAATCAGAGGAGCATAAAGAAAAAAATGAATGAAAAAGTGAAGATAGTGTAAGGGACTTGTGGGACAACATCAAGGGGACCAATATATACACTATAGAGGTCCAAGAAGAAGAAAAGAAATAAAAGGGCAGAATACCTTTCACAGAGACATTGGCTGAAAACTTCTTTAACCTGGGAAAGGAAACATATCCAGATACAAGAAGCCTATAGTGTTCCAAATAAAAGAAATTCAAAGAGACCCACATAAATGTACATTATAATTAAATTGTCAAAAGTTGAAGACCAGAAAAGAATCTTAAAAGTGAGAAACAATGTGTTACATAAAAGGAAACCCCATATGATTATTAGATTTTTTTTTTTTTTTTTTTTTTTAACGTATGGTTGCCTTTCATCTGTCTCCAGCTAAGGATCTAGCTGAAGACTTAGCTTGCAACCTGGTTATGTGCCCTGACTGGGAATCGAACCAGCAACCTTTGGGTTCACAGGCTGGAGCCCATCCACTGAGCCACCAACCAGGGCTATTGGGAGATTTTTAAGAAGAAACTTTGCAGGTCAAAAGGGAGTGACACAATATACTCAAAAGTGCTGGAGGGAGGCAGGGCGGGGGGTGGGGTGGGGGTACACTGCCACCCAAGAATACTATACCCAGAAAAGTTGTCCTTTAGGATTGGAGGAGCAATAAAGTTTTCCAGAGAAGAAAAAGTTGAAAGAATTCAGCACTATTAGACTGTTCTTAAAAGAAATGTTAAAGGGACTTCTTTAGGCTGAAATGAAAGGTAAATAATTAGTAACAGGAAAACATGAAAATATAAATATCATTTGTAAAAGCAAATATACAGTTACATTAAGAATAACCTAAAAATGGTTATGAGTTACATATAAATTTAGTATGAAGGTTAAAATATAAAAGTGTAAAAATAACTTCAATAATTTGTTGATACACAAGATAAAAATGTATAAATTATGACAAAAGCATAAAATAAAAAAAGTATAGATTTTTATGATGCATTTGAATTTGAGTTGTTATCAACTTAAAATAGAGTTTTAAATATATAAGATGCTTTATGTAAACCTCATGATAACCACAACACAAAAACCTGTAGCGGATACACCAAAGGCAAAGAGAAAGGAATCTCAGCATGCCATTGCAGAAAATCAAATCACAAAGGAAGAGAGCAAGAGAAAAACAAAGAACAAAGGAATTTCAACAGCCAGAAAACAATAAACAAATGGCAGTATATCTATCAATAATTACTTTTAATATAAATGGACTAAGTTCTCCAGCAAAAGGAATAAAGTGGTTGAATGTATTTTTAAAGATTCAATTATATGTTGCTTTTAAGACATTCACTTCAGCTTTCGGGACACACACAGAGTGAAAATTAGAAAATATAAAAATCCTGTGCAAATGGAAACCAAAGGAAACCTGGGGTTACTATACTTATATCATACCAAATAGGCTTATAGTCTTTAAAAAGAGACATAGAAGGTTATTATGTAATTATAAATGTATCAATCCAACAGGATATAACAGTTATAAATATGTATTTACCAACAATAGGATCACCTAAATATATAGAGAAAATATTCTCCAAAAGGAGAAATACAAAACAGACAGCAGTACAAAAATAGTAGGTGGCTCCAGTACCCCATTTTCATCAGTGGATAGGTCATCCAAACAGAAAATTAACAAGAAAGGATTGGACTGAAATGGCACATTAGACTAGTTGGACTTTAAAAATATTAAAGAACATTCCATCCCAAAGCAGCAGATTATGCATTCTTCCCCAAAACATATGGAACAGGATAGATTATATGTTAGGCCACAAAACAAGTCTTAAATTTGAGATGATTGGAATCATATAAAGCATCTTTTCCAACCACTATGATGATGAAAGTAGAAATCAATCAAAATCAGAAAACTGGGAAATCTACATGGGTATGTGGATATGAAACATCATCCTAAAAATCAATCCTAAGTGATTGATTGGAGAAGGAATTAGAAGAAAACATTTTTAAAATATTTTGAGACAAATGAAAATGGAAATGTAACATACCAAAACATATGTGATACAGCCAAAGCAGTTCTAAGAGAGAAGTTCATAGTGATAAATGCCTACATTAAGAAACAAGAAAGATCTCAAACAACCTAAATTTATACCTCAAGAAACTATAAAAAGAACAAACAAAATTTAGTATAAGGAAAGAAATAACAAAGATCATAACAGAAATAAGTAATAAATGAAACACAAACTTAAAAGATAATAGAAATGACCAATGAAACTAAGACCTGTTTCTTTGAAAAGATCAACAAAATTTACAAACCTTTAGCTAAACTCACCAAGAAAGAAAAAAGAGGACTCAAAATCAGAAATGAAAGTCAAAATGTTAAAAATGATACCATAGAAATACAAAGGATTATAAGAAACAATGAATAATCATATGCCAACAAATTGAGACCAGAAGGACTGAATAAATTTTCAGAAGCACACAATGTACCAACGCTGAATTATAAAGAAATAGAAATTTTGAACAAACCTATTACTAGGCAGGAGATTAAATTAGTAATCAAAACAAAAGTCAGAATCATATGGCTTCTCAAGTGAATTCTACCAAACATTTAAAGAGTGAATACTGATCTTCTCAAACTCTTCCAAAAAAAAACAAGAAGAAAGAGGAGGGAACACTTCTAAACTCATAAGGCCAAGCATTACTTTAATATCAAAACTAGGCAAGGACAATATAAGAAAAAAATTACAGGGCAATATCTCTGATGAACACAAACACAAAAACCAAATATTAACGAATTGAATCCAACAATATATTAATAGGATATTACACCATGATCAAGTGGGATTTATTCCAAGTTGAAAGGATGGTCCAACATGCACAAATTAGGGCCTTCCAGTCAATATGGAGGTGTAGGTAAACACATTCCACCACCTCTTACATCTTCAGAAGAAATTTACTAGACCACAAAACAAATATCACCCAGAACCATCAGAAAACTGAGGTATATGGAAGTCTGACAACCAAGTTATAAAGACACACTTATATATATGGGTAGGAGGGGCAAAGATGTGGAGACTGGTGGAGAGGTACAGAGGTGGTGTGGCAACAGAATGGGCGGTTCCACATTCAATGTGTAGTAGATAAAAACCAGGGGGAATACCTCAGGTGTGAGATATCCCAGCCTCAGACCAGACCACACAACCCAGCATTCTGGTGCCAGGAAGATAAATCCCCATAACTATTAGCTATAAAAAAAAAAAAAAAAACAAACAGTGTGGGGTGGGGCAGCAGAAGAAACTGCCTGAGTTTAAGGAGACTCCTCTTAAAGGGCCTGCATAAACCTAGCAGACTCACCCTGTCTGGGATTCAGCAATAGGGTAATAGCTAGAAGTGCACCTGTAGCACGAGGGGAGAGAATGAAGTGACTGGGAACAGGGTGAGTGAGTGCCTGGAGGAAGCTCTCCTGGGCAAATCTCCAGAAGCCAGGTAGTAGCACTGTCCCCTTTCCACCCCCACCCCCACCCCCCAATAGAGCCACAAAGCAATGAAAGAGATTGCCCTGCTCTGGCCTCTACCTAAGGCTCCAGCCCGCATAATTTATATGTGCCTTTTCTATAATAGGCCACACCACAAAGACAGGCAGCCAAAGCAGCTCTAACTAATACAAAGAAACAAACACACAGAGATGCTGCCAAAATGAGGAGACAGAAATATGGCACAAATGAAAGAACAGAACAAAACTCCAGAAAAAGAAATAAATGAAATGGACATAAACAACCTATTAGATGCAGGGTTCAAACAAAACACTGATTATCAGGATGCTCGAAGAACTCATTGAGTATGGCAACAACCTAAAAAAATGCACTGGCTGAAATGAATGTTATAGTAAGTGAAAAAAAGAAAAATCTACAGGGAATCAACAGTGGAGGGGATGAAGCCAAGATTCAAATCAGTGATTTGGAATATAAGGAAGAATAAAGCATTCAATCAGAACAGCAAGAAGAAAAAGGAATTTTTAAAAAATGAGGATAGCTTAAGGATCCTCTGGGATATCTCTAAATGTACCAACATACAAATCATAGGGGTGCCAGGAGAAGAGGAAGAACAAGAAATTGAAAACTTATTTGAAAAAGTAATGAATGAAAATGTCCCTAATTCGGCAAAATAAATAAATATACAAGGCCAAGAAGCACAGAGACTCCTACACAAGTTGAACCCAAAGGGGACCACACCAAGACACATTGTAATTAAAATGCCCAAATTAAAGATAAATAATCTGAAAAGCAGCAAGAGAAAAGTACAGAGCTACCTACAAAGGAGTTTCCATAAGACTGTCATTTGAGTTTGGCACTGTCTCTAGGACAGCTTTCACAAAAGTGAATCCTGCAATATACCATTTCCGTGATATATTTCACAAGAATAGCATTCCAGTAAAGTAAGTTTTAAAGAAAAAAAGACAAATGCTTAATATACTGCAATACATCTAAAATATTATCATTTAACATGTAATAATTACATAAGCTATTGACATTTTACATTTTTTGTATTAACTCTTCAAAATCCACTATTTACTTTAAATATCTGTGTAATAATATGTATGTGTTTACATGTACTTGTTCATTTGTTTGGTAATATTGAAATTGATATTACTTTAAAAAGTAATTATTTAAACAAATAAATTAACAAGCATTTTGAAATAAGGAAAACTTTGTATTAATATAATTGAAGAGGCTGACAGGCAGTAATTAAATGGTGGATTGTCTGTATTTGAAAGGAAAAAAAGAAGTATACATTGGTGATTACAAAATAGATAGGGGGATGTTAAGAAAAATAAAAGAAATAGAGAAGCCAAAGAACTTATATGCAAGACACTTGGACATGATCTAAGGAGAACATTGCTGGAGAGAATGGGGGGTACTGGGTAGAGGGGTTTAAAGGAGAAAAAATTAGGACAACTGTAATAGCAAAATCAATAAAATCTATTTTTTAAAGCTATTGTTTATCTCAAAAGAAACTTTGCAGACAAAAAGGGGCTGGCAAGAGGTATTCAAAGTAATGAAAAACAAGGACCTACAACCTAGATTACTCTATCCAGCAAAGTTGCCATTTAGAATGGAAGGGCAGATAAAGTGCTTCCCAGACAAGGTAAAGCTAAAGGAATTGATCATCACCAACCCACTATTACATGAAATGTTAAAGGGCCTTATTTAAGGAAAAGAAGAAGATCAAAACTATGAACACTAAAGTGGCAACAAATTCACAACTATCAACTAAGCAAACAACCAGAACAGGAACAGAATCATAGATGGAAATCATTTAAAGGGTTATCAGCTGGGAGGGGGAAGGGGGAAAAGGCGGAAAACATTGCAGAAATTAAAAAGAATTAATTGGTAGGTATAAAATAGACAGGGGGATATTAGGAATATGATAGAACATGGCTAAACCAAAGAATGTATATATATGCATGACCCATAGACATGAATTAAGGGGAGGAGGTTGCTGAGGGAATGGGAGTGCCAGGCAGAGGGGGCAAAGGGAGAAATATTGGGACAACTCTAACAGTTTAATCAATAAAATATATTTTTAAAAATATGCACAAATCAAATAATGTGATACACAACATAATAAAATGTAGGCTAAAATTATACAATCATTTCAAAAGATGCAGAAAAAGCATTTAACAAAATTCAGCATCTACTTTTGATAACAACTCTCAATCAAGTGGGTATAGAGGGAATATACCCCAACACCATCAAGGCCATGTATGACAAGCTCACATCTAACATACTCAGTGGTGAAAAGCTGTAAGCTTTTTTCCCTAAGATAAGAAACAAGATGAATGGAAAAAGAAAATGCCATACACACACACACACACACACACACACAGAGAATATTATTCAGTCAGAGAAAGGAAATCCTGTCTTTGCCAAAAGGTGGATGGACCATGAGGGCATAACAGTAAGTGAAATAACTTATGCAGAGAAAGGCAAATATTGTGCAATCATTAATTGTAGAATCTTAAAAAACATGTATCAACATAAAACAAGTTGTTGGTTGCCAGTGGTGGAGTTGGGGAGTGGGTGAAATGGGTGAAGGTAGTCAAAAGGTGTAAGATAAGTCCTAGCGATGTAATGTAAAGCATGGTGACTATAGTTAACCATCTGCATTGTATATTTTAAAGCTGCTAATAAAGTAAATCTTAACAGTTCTAATCACAGCCAAGAAATAATTCTAACTATGTGTGATGATGGATGTTAACTAAACTAATTGTGGTTATCATTTTGCAATATATACATATATTATCACAGGCATACTTGTGAAAAGCAAGTATGATTCCCTTTATAGCACTTCACAGATACTGTGTTTTTTATAAATTTAAAGTTTGTGGTAACACTGCATTGAGCCAATCAACATCCTTCTGGAAAGGGTTCACCATTCTAGATGTCATTAAGAACATTTGTAATTCATGGGAAGAGGTCAACACATCAACATTAGCAAGAGTTTGGAAGATGATTCCAGCCTTCATGGACAGCTTTAAAGGGTTTAAAATTTCAGTGGAGGAAGCATTTGCAGATGTGGTGTAATTAGCAGAACTAGAATTGTAAGTATAGCCTAAAGATGGGACTGAGTTGCTACAATTTCCAAATAAAACTTGAACAGGTGAAGTGTTGCTTCTTACAGATGAGCGAAGAAAATGGTTTCTTGAGATAGAATCTACTGTTGGAAATGCTGTGAAGATTGCTGAAGTGATGACAAAATAATTAGAATATTACATTAACTTATTTGATAGAGCAGCAACAGAGTTTGACTCCAATTTTTAAAGAAGTCCTGTGGGTAAAATGCTATTAAACAACATTGTGTGGTACGGAGAAATCATTCATAAAAAAGTCAATCAATGTGGCAAACTTCATTGTTGTCTGAATTTAAGAAATTGCCACAGTCATCCCAGCCTTCAACAACCAACACCCTGACCGGTCAGCAGACATCAACACTGAGGCAAAACCCTCCGTCAGCAAAAAGATGAACTCATCGAAGGGACAGAGGATGGTTAGCATTCTGTAGCAATAAAGTATTTTTATTCAAGGTATATACATTTTTAGATATAATGCTATATTGCACACTTAATAGACTACAGTAGAGTCATAAAAAGTTACAGTAACCTAACTTTTTATGCACTGGGAACAAAATAATTCATTTTATTTGCTTTATTGCAGTGGCCTGGAACCAAGCCCACAATATCGCTGAGGTATGCTTTTCTGTTGTACATCTAAAACTGATACAATGTTATATGTCAGTTATATCTCAGTTTTTTAAAAGCTGTAATTTGGGGAGTAGTTAATTGGAAAACATATTTATTATATTATTTCTTTATCGGTTAATGTAAAGATTACAATATGTATTCCTAGAATATATTAAATATAGTTTTATTATACTGCATTTTATTCAGTTCAAAATATTTTTTCATAGCCCTCGAGATTTATTCTTTGACCCCTATGTTATTTAGAGGTACGTTGCTTAATTTCTAAAAAGTGGGAGATTTTCTAGATTTCTCATTGATTTCCATTTGATTTCATTATGACCGTGGAACATACTTTATATGATTTCAGTTTTCTTAATCTATTAAGGTTTATTACCCAGCATATTATCTATCCTAATGAATGTGTTATGTTCATTTGAAAAGAACATATATGTACTATTGTAGAGTGACTTATTCTATAAACGCCAACTGAATCATTTGGCGATGATGCTGTTGAGTTCTGCATATTGCTTCTTTTCTGTCTATTCATTCTATCAACTACTGAGAATGGAGTGTTGACATCTCCAACTAGAATTATGTATTTGTTTGTTTGTTGTTTTTCTTTCAGTTCTGTCCATTTTTGCTCCATGTATTTTGAAAGTGTATTGTTTGGTACATACACATTTAGGACTGTATTTCTTCTTGGTGAACTGACCTTTTACCATTATGTCATGTCCCTCATTTCAGGTAAACGTTTTGTTCAGATACCTCTTTTGATATTGATATATTTACTTCAGCTTTTAAAAAATTATTTTCATGATTTATCTTTTTCTGTCTTTTTTAAAAGAGATTTTATTTATTATTTTTAGAAAGAGGGGAAGGGAGGGAGGCAGAGAGGGAGAGAAACATCAATGTATGGTTGCTTTTCACCTGCCTCCAGGTATGCAACTGGCTGGAGACCTGGCTTGCAACCTGGTTATGTGCCCTGGCTGGGAATCAAACCAGCAACCTTTGAGTTCACAGGCTGGCACCTTTCCACTGAGTCACCAGCCAGGGCTTCTGTCTTTTTCTTACCTACCGATATTAGTATTATTTGCTGTGAGTTTCTTGAAGACATCATATATTTGGATCTTATGTTTTTATCTATTCAAACAATCTTTGTTGCTAAATTTTTGTCTTGGCATCATGTGCATTATATATAATTTTGATATGTTTGGATCAATACCTACCAGTTAATTATTTGTTTCCTGTTTATTCTGTGTGCAATCCCCTGCACTCCCCCTTCTTGTCTTCTTTTGAAGTAGTTGAATTTTTTAAATTTTAATATATTGTTATTTCCTAAATTTCTTTGCATATTTCTTTTAGTGATTGCTATATGGCTTGTGTTATATACACATATGTTTTTATTTTTTATTTAATCATTTTTATATTTATTTTTCCATTACCTCTTAGTCCCTTTATATACCCCTCCCCCTAGCAATCCCCACACTGTTGTCCATGTCCATGAGTCCTTTCTTCTTACTGCTCAATCTCTCCACCCCTCACCCCCACTCAACTAGTATACTTGGGCTCAACATTTTACAACTTCAAGTAGAATGTAGAAAGCTATCAATATAGACGTTCCTTTACCCTCCTGGCTTGATAAAATTTCTTATGTTTTACCTCTACATGACAACACTATCAGACAATGTTACTATTTTTGCCTTCAGCCATCAAACACACATTTTAAATAATTGAACAGAAGTGTAAGTTTGTAATAGTTACCATTTCTTCTGAGTTTCCTTTATTCCACATTTTCCAAGTTTCCTTCATATATCATTTACCTTTTGTTTTAATAACTTCCTTTAGCATTTCTTTTTTAAAAAGCCTACTGACAATGAATTCTCTTTGTTTCCCTTCCTCTGAGCCTGCCTTTATTTCACTTTCATTGATGAAGAATGTTTTCACTGAATACAGAATTCTGGACTGATGATTCTTTTTTTGGAGTATTAAAAAATAGTTTAGGGCCCTAGCTGATGGCACAACGGATAAAGCACCAGCCTAAGAACCCTAAGGTCATTAGTTCGATTCCCAGCCAGGGCAACATAATCAGGTTGCAAGCTAGGTCTCCAGCCAGGTCTGTAGCTAGGCAGGTGAAAGACAACCATACATTGATGTTTCTCTCCCTCTCTGCCTCTCTCCCTTCCCCTCTCTATGAAAAATAATAAATAAAATATTTTTAAAATAATAAATGAATAAATAAAATAAAAAATTGTTTATTTTCCTTGTGTTTTCATAATTTCTGATGAAAAATCTTCAGTCATTCAAGTCATCATTCTCCCATGTTCTCCATAAGTAACATATCACCCATCTCTTTTGGCTTATAAGATTTTGTCTTTGCCTTTAACTTCCAGCAGTTTTATTATGATATATCTTTTATGAATTTCTGCAGGTTCATCTGTTTGGTGTTTGCTGGGCTTTTAGAATCTCTAGATTTATGCTTTTGACAAAATTTAGGAATTTTTTAGGCATTATTTCTGCAAATATTTACTGTTGCAATGGCTGTTCCTCACATCTTTCTAGGATCCCATGAGACAATGTTATACCTTGTAGAATTCTTCTAGAGATATCTAAAGCTTTGCTCATTTCCTTTCAGTCTTTTTTTTTTTTTTTCTCTTGTTAGGACTGATCATTTCTACTGATCAGTTTTCATATCCATTCACACTTTCCTCTGTCATCTCCATTTTGATGTTGGCCTTACCTAGTGAGACAGGTATTTCAGTATCTTACTATGAAAGATGATGCATATATTTTTCAGTTTTAAAATATTTAATGTGGTTCCTTTTTCCATTTTATGTTTCTTTGCTGATATTTTCATTTCACCATTTGTTTCTGAAGTATTTACCCATATTTCTTGGAGCATTAACAAAGTAGCTGCTTTAACTTTTCAATATCTGTGTCATCTAGGAATTAATGTCTATACATTGTATTTTCTATTCAAGTTAGAACTTTCTTGCTTCTTTGTATGTCAAGTAATTTTTATTCTATCCTGAACATTTTGAATAGAATATTGAGAAACTCTGGGTTTTGTTTAAATCTTATAGAGAGTGTTGGTATTCTTATTTTGTCAGGCCAAAAATTCTAACCAGCTTTCTGTGGGTTCTTGGTTCAATATTATTTCTATTTTCATAGTCTTTACAATGCTATTTATGCCTGCCTCACAGGTTTGTCCGGGGCTTGGGAGATGGTCTATCCATAGTTCTGTTCTTAAAGTCCTTGGTGTGATCTTTGGAGTTGTTATCTACATGTGCACAGTGTGGGGAGTCAAAAAACAGCAGTTCATGTGTAATTATTTGGAATTATTTCCCCAACTCTTGATTTTTTTATTACCTCCCAAATACTTTCTGGTTCTCAAGGTTCTCCTTTTTGGTCCTCTGGCCAGAATCTGTGGCTTTTGTATCGCACTCTACCATGCACTTGCTGTGACTGCATCCATGCCTGAAGTATGTAGCAGCAGAGAAAAAGAGAGAAGGTACGTAACAGAATTTTGTCCCACTTCGTTGGGACTTCAATTCCCACCTCTTAGAGTTTTAGGCTCATGTGGGCTCTCACTGCTGCCATGGTCACTACTGCTAACATCCACACAGGAATTCCCAGGGGACGAAGGTATAAGAAAAATGGAGGGGGGCAGAACCAAGGGGATTTCTTCCACTATGAAGATGTTGGAAGACCTTTTCGTGCTCTTTAAATAAAAACTAGATGACTTCTCTGGAGATTTCTTCTGTCGATCGCTCTGTATATGCAAGGTTCCCACTTCAAGAATTTGGCTGTTGCAGGACTGGGCTTCAGGCTATCGGATATATATATATATATATATATATATATATATATATATATATATATTTAAAGAAGAAACTCACCATCATTTAGTGGTACTTAAAATTTTCGTCTTCCTCAATCCACCTGCTACCATTTACTTTCCGGAGTCCTCAAATAGCTTTTCCATGCATTCATTCCAGGTTGTATAGCCATACACAGAGAGACAGGGTATCTCCATCTAACCTGGAATCACAGTCCCCTCCTGCTTGTCACGCTAGTGATATTGTAGTTTCTGGCTATAAGTTTTAAACCTCACAAGATACAACAACCATTGTTTTCATGGTCAATATTATTTTATATTTCCCTACAAATGTACCCTCCCCAGTGTTCACTCCTTCCTGTGATTCCATAATGCCATTTGGCATAATTTAGCCAAAAGAACCGGCTTAATATATACGCAGCTTTTGTTTGAAGGTACCTTTATTTTTCACTTTATAATAATTATAGAATTCCAGTTTAGCAGCTCTCCTTTTTAAAGACTCTATTCTACTATCTTCTGATTTTAATAGTTTCTGTTTAAAAGTCAGCCGTATCTTATTATGGTTTCTGCCATGAAGCTAGCATGTCTTTTTGTGAACTTGTCATATTTTCTTCTTATCTTTTGTTTCTCATGGCTTATATCTCTCTACTGTACTTCTCTGTTTGTCCACTGTGACCATACTTACCTTTAAATATTTGAACATAGTTTTATGTGTAACATATAAGAGCTACTTGAAAGTTTCTTTCCTGACTGTTCCTACATCTGAGTCATCTCCGAGTCAGTTTCTTTTGACTGCTTTCTCTCAAGTATGGGTGACATTTTTCAGGTTTCTTACTCGCCTATTGATTTTTTATTGTATACTTGACATCGTAAGTGATACAAGGTTGCCTACCTTTAATGGATGTTCTTTTAATTCTTATAACTTCAATTCCCCTTGGTCTATCCAATTTTATTCTTTGCTACAGTTGTGATACAGGGAAAAAAGGGAACCCTCATACACTGTTGGTGGGAATGTAGGCTGGTGCAGCCACTGTGGAAAACAGTATGGGGTTTCCTTAAAAAACTAAAAATGGAACTGCCTTTTGATCCAGCAATTCCACTACTTGGACTATACCCAAAGAAACCTGAGACACCAATTCACAAGAACCTATGCACACCTATGTTCATAGCGGCACTATTTACAATAGCCACGTGCTGGAAACAGCCTAAGTGCCCATCGGTGGATGATTGGATCAAAAAACTTTGGTACATTTACACAATGGAATTCTATATGGCAGAAAGAAAGAAGGAACTTGTACCCTTTGCAACAACATGGATGGAACTGGAGAATATTATGCTTAGTGAAATAAGCCAGTCAGTGAAGGACAGGTATCATATGTTCTCACCCATT
>PVIW01011543.1:0-36925 GCA_004026585.1 Noctilio leporinus | reverse complement strand
GGAATTCTATATAGCAGAAAGAAAGAAGGAACTTGTACCCTTTGCAACAACATGGATGGAACTGGAGAGTATTATGCTTAGTGAAATAAGCCAGTCAGTGAAGGACAAATATCATATGATCTCACCCATTATGGGACAATAATGAGCAAAGCTAACAACAAGCAAAACAGAACCAAGTATATGAATACAAGGAATAGGCCTTCAGTGGTCAGGGGGAAAGGGGTTGGGGGGAGGGGAGGGGGGGGAGGCAGAGGCAAGAAAGGGGAGCAGCTTAGACAAGAACCTAGTATAAAGGAACCATGGACATGGACAACAGGTGGGATTGACTTTGGGGGGAATGGGTGGGTGGGGAAGGGGACAGAGGGGAGCAAAAAGGGGATGGATGTAATACAACGACAATAAAATTAAATAAATAAATAAATAAATAAATAAATGCAAGATGCACTAGTGAATTTTAACATTACTGAGCAGGAATTGTTTATTAATATAGTTCTGGATTTCACAATGCATCTAAACTACAATGTATTGAGTTTTGATGCAGTAGCAAAGAAAAATATCTACAATTATCTGAAAGTATAGAAAACATTGAATAGTATACAAGATAAATGCTAAGTACTGTGGGAGGTCTTGCAGATGTCCCAGGCTAATAGAAAGGTAAGACTTGAAGGTTAAGAGCTGCACATGGGCCAGAATGCCACTGGAGAGGACAAATGAGCTGCTCCACTTTGGGGGAAAGAGGAGCTAGAAAAGTCTTTACAGAGGAAATAACAGTTGAGAAGTCTGAATAAAAACTGAAACTTCAGGAAACAAAACCATAAAAGAAGCAGAGAAGATGGAGAAGGGTTCATACCTGTCAAGCAAAGGAAAAAGCACAAAGATAAAGTGCTGAAGGTATGTAGGGTGTGTGTGATATATTGGCAAAATTTTAGTAAAATAAACAGCATACCACAAAAGGTTGTATTTTGAAATAAATTTATTCCTATATGTAAATACATAAACATAGTCATTATTTTTTAAATTGTTCAAAAAAGTCTCCATTGTCTGCAACAATAGACTCAATTCGACTTTGGAATCTTGAGCATGCTTTAAGTTTTCTTTATCCATGGACATCATAATGTTTTCAGTCTTAGCTTTAACAGCCTCTTTATTGGAATGAGGTTGTTTATTAACTTCTTTCTCACAAATGGTCCATACATAATAGTCTAAAGGGTTTGCATTTGGTGACCTAGGCACCCAGATTTCCTTTGACAGAATTCAGGAACATTGACAGAGAAATTCTTGCACTTTTTTGGCATTATGTGCTGGTGTGCCATCTTGCTGGAAGACAAAATGATGTCCATTTTTTACTTGCTTCATCCACAGTACAACTACTTACCTCAAACCATCAAGGTAAACATCAGCAGTCATCTTCAAGCCTTGTGGAAAAAATTTGGGGGCATGGTATCTCCTTCATTGCTAACAACACCTAACACCATCACTGTAGTAGGAAATTTCATTTTCATGACAATTGAGACTTCATTAAGATTCTCACAGAGCCACCTGTTGTTTCTTCTGTTGATTATTTGGTCCTGCTGAAAATTCTTTGCATTGGAAAAGAAAATCAGAGGGTTTTTTTTTCCCTTTGGGATTTTTCAATTTTGTTAACAGTGTCCTTGCTTTTTCAAAGCACCTTTCCTTTGTCTGCTGTGTCCTAAACTGGCCTCTTCTAAGAACATATGATATGTACCTGATATGTTTTTCTTTTTTTTCATTTAATTTTATTGTTATTGTATTACATCCATCCCCTTTTTGCTCCCCTCTGTCCTCTTCCCAAAGTCAATCCCATTTGTTGTCCATGGTTCTTCCATTCTAGTTCCTGGACTAAACTGATCCCCTTCTTTGCCTTCTCCTCCCTTCTCCCCTCTTCTCCCTCCCCTCTCCCCTCCGCCCACTGACAGTCTATTCATTGTATTCATGTATCTGGTTCTGTTTTGCTTACTTGTTTTGTTCATTATTGTCCTGTAATGTGTGAGATCATATGGTATTTGTGTTTCACTGACTGACTTATTTCACTAAGCATAATACTTTCCAGTTCCATCCATGTTGTTGCAAAGGGTAGGAGTTTGTTCTTTCTTTCTGCTGTGTAGTATTCCATTGTGTAAATATACCAGAGTTTTTTGATCCAATCATCCACTGATGGGCACATAAGCTGTTTCCAGCACTTGGCTATTGTAAAAAGCGCTTCTATGACCATAGGGGTACATAGGTTCTTATGAATTGGTGTTTCAGGGTTCTTTGGGTATAGTAACAAGATCACTTTAAAGCATTCATAAGTAAAAATTGGTTCTTATCCATTCAGGTGCCCTAAGTCTTTTGATTGGTGCATTTAATCCATTTACCTTTGTACCTGTGTTTCTGTCTGTTTCTGTTTCATCTTTTCAAAACAGACCCTTTAGCATCTATTGCAATGCTGATTTGGTGGAGATGTATTCTTTTAGACTTCTTTTGTCTGGGAAGCTCCTTATTTCACCTTACATTTTGAATGACAGCCTTGCTGGGTATTCTTGGTTGCAGGCCTTTGTTTTTCATTGCTAGAAATATTTTTTGCCATTCCCTTCTGGCTTCTTATGTTTCTGTGGAGAGATCAGCTGATAACCTTATGGGAGCCCCCTTGTATGTTATTAGCTGTTTCTCTCTTGCTGCTTTTAGAATTCTCTCCTTTTTCTTGAGATTTGTCATTTCCATTATGATGTGTCTTGGAGTGGGCCTATTCGGGTTCATCTTCCTTGGCACCCTCTGTGCTTCCTGAGTTTGCATGACATTTTCTCTCCTCAAATTAGGGAAGTTTTCTACCATTACTTTTTCAAAAAGGTTTTCTATCCCTTGTTCCTCCTCTCCTCCTTCTGGTATCCCTATGATATGGATGTTATTATGTTTCATGTTGTCTTGCAGCTCTCCTAAAACCTCTTCATTTTTTTTTTCAGTCTTTTTTCATTTTGTTGCACTGCCTGGAAATTTTTTTCTACATTGACCTCTAGCTGACTAATCCAGTCCTCTGCTTTCTCTAGCCTGCTTTTGATTCTTTCCACTGTGTACTTCAATTCAGCAATGGTATTCTTCATTTCCTCCTGGCTGTTATTGATGGTGTCTATGTCCTTTTCAATGCTTGTGTAGTCCTCAGAAAGTTTCTTGTAGCTTACCTGGAGTTCTTGGTAGTTTTCTTTTAACTCGCTGGGCTCATTGAGCTTCTCTATCATCATTATTTTGAATTCCATAGCTGAGAGTGTGCTTGCCTCTATTTCATTTTGCACTCTTCTTGGGGATTCCTCCTTTCCATTTGCTGAAGGTTTATTTCTTTGTCTTCCCATTTTAGGTGGCTCTTGTTTGTTTCTGCTTCTTAGATTGGTCTGCTCTGACTTACTGTTTTAATGGTGTGACCTTCTGTGGTGTAGAGGTGCACTTTTTTTTACTTCCTGTTTCCTTTGCAATTTGCCCTGCATGCAGTCCAGAAATTGATTGCTCTACCATTGTATTCCTTTGATATGATGGTTGCTCTCAGAATTTAATATTTTATATCTGAAACAATGATGTTAAATCATAACCTTAGAAACAAATTTTTTCAAAATTAATAAGAGGCACATGAAATGAGGAGATGCAGCATTATTGCCAATTTATCATGCATACCCAGTATTGAGTAGAGAACACGCAGTCTGTTAGGCACCACTGAGATACGGCATGCAAAGCCTCATAGGAAAAGCTTCTTATTGAACCCCAGTAGAGCTCAATAAATGTTTACCAGAGAAATCTATTTCTGAAAACAATGCTAAAGAAGTCCTGGTTAGACTTAGCTGCATCTTATCAATTCTGTCTCCTTACAGTATATGTGAGAAAATTTTGTGGGTAAAGGTGATAGAGGCCAAGAGAAGTAAGGTGATTCACACCAAGGGCAAGTTAGAGGCAGAGTGAGGCCTTGAGCAACTTCCTTCTCCTGACTTCAGTGTCTCCTCCACCACATAATTCCTTCTGAAGTCCAGCCTTGCCCCAGCTTGGTAAGAACACTGAATGAATTAGGAGATGACAGACACAAACCTTGAGATTCATCATTTAAAGAATTTCTTCTAAACACACAGTCCCTGACAAGAGCAGTAAGGATGCAGAAATGAGAATCATTTTGCTCTTATCTTCATAGTCTCTTGAACAAGAAGTTCAGGAGAGAGAGATCCATGTGACCATGACTGAGAGAGCATAGTGCTACCCTAAGTATGGAGCATAGTGAGGATCTCATCTAAAGGATGATGAGGCTTTTGAGACAAGATAGAGAAGATGGAAGGGCTTCAAGAGATTTTTAAAGGATGAAGACTGGTTAGATACAGCATAATCATGCCTGAATTCAAAAGTTGAGAGTCTATCTTTGTCTCTGGATCACCAACACCCAGTACACTGCCTGTCCTCACAGCATTGGCACTACATAAATAGCTAATAAGCAACTCTGAATGCAAGGTTGAGGATGGGATATACTGCCAAGACCCAATTTTTTTCACTTTGATTGAGATACAACATATGTAAGTTTAAGATACACAATGTGATGTTTGTACACATGTATCTTACAAAATGATTACCACAACAAAGATTAGTATGCCTCCATTCCTTCACACACCTTTCTTTGTGTGTGATAAGAACAATTAAGATTTACTCTCATTACTCTCATAAAATGTTCAAATATGGAATACAGTGTTGTTATAGTCAACACACTCTACTAATTCTCTCATACCTGAAAGTTTATACTCTTTGACCAATATCTTCCCATTTGTCCCACCCTTCAGCCCCTGGCAACCACAACTGTATTCTCCATTACTTTGAGTTACTTTTTTAGATGTCACATTGAAGGCAGAATATACAATATTGGTCTTTCTCTGTACAACTTATTTCACTTAGCATAATGTCCTTAATATCTATCCATGTTATTTTAGGTGCCAAATCATTTCTTTTGATAGTTGAATTATATTCCATTATATATAACATTTTCTTTATCCTCTTACTCATCAATGGACAAATGGATTGTTTCCATGTCTTGGCTAGTGTGAATAACACTGCAAATGATCATGGAGGGGTGCAGGTATTGTTTCCTTTAGCTGTATACTCAGAAGTGGAATTGCTGGATCATATGGTAGTTCTATTCTTTTTCTTTGTTTGAGGAACCTCCCATACTGTTTTCTATAATGCATGCCCCGATTTATGTTCCCATCAACAGTATAAAAGGGTTCCTTTTTCTTCACAGACTCACCAATACTAGTTCCTCATCTTTTGATAATAGCCATCCTAACAAGTGGGAGATGATGTCTAATTCTAATTATGGTTTCAGCTTGCAATTTCCTCATCATTAGTGATATTGAACAATTTTTCATATACCAGTTGGCCATTTTCAAGACCCAATTTTGAATAAGCCACACAGTATCTGTATTCTGGTCTATAACTCACCACAGCTCTCCCCTTCCTCCTCATTGGCAATCATGTCAGTCACTGGTTCTGAAAGCTGCCATTGGGAGACAGCCTCTCTTGGACTAGTACTGAAAAGGTAAACAGTGCCCCATTTCACAGCAGGCAGAGCCGTGTAGTTACCCAAAACAAATGAGGCAGTGGCCACCGCAGATCAAGTCTCTGTTTCACCTTCATGCAGCCTCTCTCACTTCCCTCTCTCAATAGACAGGGGACAAAAACAATTGCATTGGTATCCTAATCATAAACCAGAATCTCTGTAAGAAAAGCTACAATCAATACACATGACACAAGACTGATATGATGTACTGGAACAGAGGGAGCATCTGCAAAACTAATGCCAATCATTTTCTAAGGTTGAGCACTATAGTCTGCCAGGATGGATGGGCCTGCTCCTTGCCTCAACCAGAGCAACGTGGAAGGCCTCAGTGATGGATGACAACAAGGAGATTATCACCACTAAAACAAGGGTGTTATGTAGTCCCTCACCACCCCTGTCATCATTGATATGCAGAGATTCAGCCTTACCCATCTTCTCTAAAAATGCCACATTTTAAATGCTTCCCCTTTTGGGGATTGGCTGCCGAGGCAAGTGACACCATGAGAAAATTAATTACGCCTGGATGAACTGTGGTGTCATAACTCACAGAGCTTTGTCTATCAGAACAAATGATGCAAACTTAGGATGCAAGCTGGAGTTACTAAGGAGGTGGAGGGATTTCTGTAGGATAAATAGCAAGTCAAACTCCAGACCCAAGGATGTGAAGCAATCCAGGCAATCCAACATTTCCTAAGCAACATTTAAAGGGTGATCTTGGAGCACTTTGAATAGATAATTTTGTTTATAAACAAAGCTCTACAAATGGGGAATTTAGAAGGGTTGTGGAATGAGGAGGAAAAGGAGGGGTCAGTTATGGAGTGTTTCAGAAATGATCAGACAGGATTAATTATATGGTGAAACATCTTTTCATCTTGTGAGATCCATATGGAGGTTGCCTATACTGGATTTCCACTTATTTGGGTGATATGAGGCCCCTCTCCACTTCTTTCATATGATACCCTTTATATAGCCCTGTTCTAGCTCACATAATCTGTGCTCTATTTCCCAATATGCCTCCCTACAGAACTCTGATGGCCCCTGAACTCAGGGGACTTGACGCAATTATTTTTGTGTCCCAAAGCTGAAGCCTAGACTAGGCACATGGTATGAGCTCATTTTGTTCAGAGGCTGTATTTTAAGTGAGAAAATGAAAGAGGAGCAATTGATTAAAAGTTGAGGTAGACCTGAACAAAGCCAATGTCCCAAGGTCCTTTCGATTAGGTTGCTTCATTTACCAAGAATAATACTGCCTGATCTTAATTAAAGACAATTAGATGGGCTTCTGGGGCACACTAAATACAAAACTCTAAATAAACAGGTAAGTATAAAAAAAGTTGGGAATGTGTTTGCTTTGTAAAACAAATGCCTTTAATAGGAGGGAAAGTGTTTTTGTGAGTCAGCTTCAAATTTCCCAGATTACCAGCATGTGGGAAATCAGTGAACTGAGCCCCAAATACGGATAGCTTCACCTGTCTTTCCATCGTCTATATACATTCTAAAAATTATTTTTAAAAATCCTTGAGAGGAAGGTTATATTAAGCTGCATAATTAAATCAGTTAGGGTTCAAAATTTAAATGATTCCCTCTTTAGCATCTAAGTAAACATTGCCAATAAAAACCTCACAAGTAAAATGATCTTTGTAACATAGTGGTGTTGTTTACAATAGCCAAGTGCTGAAAACAGCCAAAGTGCCAAGCAGTGGATGAGTGGATCAAAAAACTATGGTACATTTATACAATGGGATATTACACAGCAGAAAAAAAGAAGGAATCCCTACTTTTTGCAATAGCATGGATGGGACTGGAGAGTATTGTGCTTAATGAAATAAGCCAGGCAGTAAAAGACAAATACCATATGATCTCACCTAATATAGGACACTGAGGAACAAAACAAACAAATAAGAAAAAATAGAACCAGAGGTATGGAAACAAGGAACAGACTGACAGTGAACAGAGGGGATTGGGGAGGGGAAGAGAGGGGAAAAGAAGGGGAAGAGTTTAGTCAAGGAACTAGTATAAATAGCCCTTGGACATGGGCAACAAGATGGGGATTGACTGTGGGAGAGGGGACAGGGGCAGGGGAGAGCCATGGGGGAAAAGGTGACAAATGTTATACAACAACAATAAATCAATTTTTCAAATATTACAAAAATAAATGAATAAGATCCTTGTAAGCCCACAAAATAATAGACCATTTTGTTTAGCTCATAGAAATAATCCATAAACACAGAACAAAATGTTTCTCCAATGCACTTGTGAAAATTTGCCCTTGCCTTTTTGTGAGCCAATATTAATATTCTGCCTGTTCTCCCGGGTTAGGTCTGTAAGGTCACTACAGCCAGAGCTCTGTCTCTGAATGTAGAAGGCTATTCAATTAATTTTGCTGTTTGCCGAGATTTGAAAATATTTAGGGAAGAGTTAAAAACCAACACCAAGCAAAATGTAACTAAATTCCCCACTGTCGTGCAAGTTTTACAATCACTCATGTTCTTCTTCCCCTTTTCCTTGTTTCTTTATTCATCCTTTCTCCCCAACTTCTCCTTTTTATTATTTTTTTTCTTTCTTCTCTTTTCCTTACTCTGCTCCTTTCTCATTACACAGGGTATTTGGGTTATTTCATCCAGACAAATGTCTGCTCTTCAGTATCCTTCCATTTACTCATAGAAGTAAAAAAAGAAAAGAGGATATGATTGGAATAAATTGTGTTCCTCAGTCTAAGTAAGTTAGAAGGCACTAAAAACACAGAGAGGAGGAGCTGTTGTTTAGATTTTCAAAGTTTGATAACTTTCATCAACTAAATGAGTTGATACACATCATACTTAGAGCAGTGCCCTAGGCACTCAAAAAATAAAATGTTATTTCATTGATTCTATCATCACAGTAATTATTAGCTATGCTGATCAACCCTATTCCCAGTTTGCACAAAACAGTTGGTAACAGTGGTTTTGACCAGAAGCTAAAAGCAAGGAGTATCAGCTCTGAGGTTAGGGGGACAAGATGGAGAGCCTCCACACCTGCTACTCAAGTGCCTGTGCGCTCCCTGAGCAGCATGCCAGCTCTGTGCCCACAGTCACAGGAGCAGATAAACAACAGGTAGCTCTGGTAATGAATTCTAAAAGAAGGGGAAAAAATAGAATAAAGGAAAGGGAAGAAAAAAATTTTGAGAAAACAAACACCAAAAAAAAGAAGACACAAACTTAACAAATACAAGTATCAACAAACACCCAAGAAATGGAGTGAACAGAGGATGGAGAAAAAGGTTTAAGATTCATGATTAATATCTTCATAAAGATTAAAGATGCAATCATATCCATGGAGAGGTAGCAGCTAGAGATTTATTTTCAAAGTGTGGTCCACACCACCATGACCATGGGAGCTTATTAGAAATGCAATATCTCAGCCTTCTCCCCAGGATGACTAAAATAGAACCTTTGTTGTTACAAGATCCATAGGTGATTTGTATATCCACAGTGTTTGTGAACCACTGTGCTGGAGGGCTTGGCATTTGAATTTTTGGTTATTGGAAGAAAATAAATGGTAGACAGAAAAGCAGTTATAGATTTAGCTAACTTGAAAAATTGTCAAAGCCCTGGTTAAGATGGTCACTTTTAGTACTATTACATCTGAGCTGTCATTGCCAAAACTAGACAGGAGAAAATGAAGGAAAACATGATTTTCATCAAATCCTATACTTAGCATAGAAACTATTAACAAAATAAGTGAGCAAAGTAAAGATGTAGTTAGGATTGCACAAATTCAGAAAAGTTACCACCGTCATGCCTGGGTTGGGTCACAGGGACCTGAAGGATGAAGGTATCTGAAAAAATTCCCTGAAGCACAAAGATAACAAATCAAGAATAAATCATACATAAGATACAAAAAGAGTGGTGAGCAAGTAAAGTAGAAAATCTAAAGTAGGTTTAAATAACTGTTGATGCATAATATTAACATGTTTATAACTAAAATCCCAGATAATCTCAAAGTGGCAGGACATAGATGGAAAAAAGAGAGGAAAAGAGAGAATATACATGTTCTTGTTTCATTTAGGGAAGAATAGAGATATGGAACAACTCAAGATAATACTAGCAAAATATGTTTAAATGGGTATATGTCATAAAAGACTGTATGCTGCATGATTCCATTTATGTATAAGTATAGAAAAAACAAATCTAATCCATAGTGACAGAAAGCATATTAATGGTTGCCTGGAGCTGGAGAGGGTTAGAAGGTGACAATGGGAGATACATTGTATGGAAAGTGGTACAAGGGATTTTGGAGTTGATGAACATGTTTTATATCTTAATTGTGGTGATGATTAAATGAGCATATGAATGCTCATTAAATAATGAGCATATAAATTATATTTGCAGATTGATATTGCCTGTTATTTGAATATCTAATTAATAATACAATAATAGTGAGCCCCATTCACTAAGCACCTGTTACATTCCCAATGCATTGTATGTTGTTCCTTAGTGACTCTAACAGGAGGTGTTACTATTTTCACTACAGATAGGAAGCTGAGGATGACAGAGGTGAAAAAATTTGTTCAAAGTCACAATATCAGTGAATGAAGCTGGACCTGCCAACCTTCACAAGCAATGACATCATTATCATTTCGAGTCTAGAATCTATTAAAAGAAACTTGAGGTAGACACTACGAAAATATTTGTTTCATTAACTGACAATAGAATCATACATTTAGGAGATGAACAATATTAGAGTTAGGAGGGATCTTTCAGATCAAATCCAAAAGCTCATCTCACAGACTGCAAAATATAGACCTGGAAGGGAAGATGACTTGTCCAAGGCAACAGTCTGGGGTAAAACTGACATGAAAATGTGAGTCTCCTGATGTCCATTTTAGCTTTCCTGAGGGTCTTTGGTCAGACCCATGAGGTAGTCAACCAGGTAGAGGGAGCATGAGACACATACCCTGGCCATCCCTCTCTTTCTCTGGGTTCTGCTAGGTCTATTTCCTCCAAACTTCCAAGGAGAAGCCTCAGCCCTCTCAGAAGCTGACATCCAAGCCAGATAAATAAAACTTTCCAGGCCTCTGTCTCCACGTCTGTGTTGGCACCCAGGCAGCACCAGTTAGATGTGCCTCCTCCCCAGCTCAGTGCCACCCTTAGTCACCTGGACTCCAGGGGCTCTGCTTATGCCAAGAATCTCACAAAATATTTTTTAAACAGATCTGTCAGCCTCCGCCAGGCCCCTCTCCAGCCCACACTAATTATAGGCACTCAAACCCAGTCAATGGAAAAATATAAGAAATGAGCTGTGCCATCTTCTGTTTCTTTTCTTTTTCTTTTTTTTTCCCCAGGCCCTGTCCCCACCCAAATGTTATGCATAGGATAGAACAAAAAAAAAAAGGAAAATGTTTGCTCTGTGTGTGTGTGTGCACATGCACACATGTAAATACATCAGGATTATTGTAAGGAGTCAAATATTCTGCTGTGCCAAGAATTAATTTTCTGGCCTTTTTAAGTGTCATTTACACAGTTAATGGTTGCTACAACTGCATTTGCAAAAGCCCTAACCACTGGAATTTATCTCTCTGAGTTCAAGGTAAATTGTAAAGCTTGAAATGAAATCAGTCCAACCAAATCTCTGTGAATGGAAGGGCATCTGAGAGTACCTGTCTCTGTTGCTAAAGTATAAAATATCACAGTCTTGAACTGGGCTTGCAATCAGCTGTGGAAACTCCAGTGACAGGGATACATACAGATAAAGCCTTGAGGAATTAGGCAACAGGCTTCACCAACTGTTAACAGTCTGGTCTTCTGTCAAGAAACCTAATAGGCTTCTCTGTTTTAGACTCCCTAGATTAAGGAAAAGAAAATGTGTACATACTTCATATTCCACACATTTATGTTCTATTGGTTAATCTTCTCAAAATTCATGTCAGGCCCAGATTAATGAATGATCTGCCCAAAATCATGCAGCCAGGGATAGCAATGCCAGGCAAGTTCCCAGGTCTTCTCATTAAATAGCTTGCCATTCCAGTATACATCCATATTTTCTTGGTCAACTACTTGTCTCAAACACCTTTGCACATATGAGAAAGCATGCCTTCTCATATTTTCACCATGTATGCCCCCCTCTCACCATTGACATGCTCCTCCCTGGGGAAATAGATACATGGTCTGCTATTGACAATGAGTTGAAGCCAGATCGATAGCTTATTTTCAAACGGCACCCAGCTTTTTAAAAATAAGTTTAACACCCTCCTAAATCTCTTCTGATCTCAAAAGAGTGTTGAGTTGAACCTAGATGACTTCCAGGCAAATCACTTCCAGGTAAATTCCAACCTTCACAACAGATAAATAATTCTACAAAAAAAAAAAAAAAAATCATCACTGTGGAATTACAAAGGACACCTAAAAAATATTAACACCGTTAACATTCTGGAACATAACATGAATTGTGACGTACTGTTTTCACAAGGAAAGAAGCGGTAGAAGACAAAATAGCTGTACTGAGTATGTGTATGTGGTGTTGGATTTTTTTAATTAAAAAAAAAAACATTGTTCCATTTTAAGAAAACTTGAGAATAGAGAGGTAATTTTTGTTACTAAATAATATGGAGTGAACCTAGGGAGATGTTTTCTTGGTCTGTAGATTTTATCAATGTTTCTGTATCATTTAATACTTCAAACCATACTTTTCCTTCTATCTTTCCATTAAAGAACAAATTTTGAATTGCCCATTATGTAAACTGACCTTGCCAATTGGGTTATATTTTCTGTCCCTGCACAATATTGACTCCCCAACATGCCTGACTTGTCTTTTTGCTTTTCTATGTTTCTACCTGCCTTCCTGCCTTTCAGTTGCCTTCACTGACTCCTCTTCCTTCTTTGTCTCTTGCCTCTTCAGAGACATTTGCAAAGGCTAGTCCTTTGCTGTCACAACAATCCCAGTCCTTTGCCTTCTTCCTTATCCATTCTCATGGCTGACTGAGGCCCTCTGAAACCACATCTCCATTTATGTTCTTTCAACCACATTCCAGTAATATGTCTTTATTGTTTTCTCAGATTTGTCTTTTCATATCTTGCCTTTATCTCACATACGACTCATCTAAAAAGGAACTGAACATCTCTCACCAGCTTATCTCAATCACAGTTATTATTCCAGTTACCCAGGATGAAAAATTGGCATCATTTTTCAACTTGTTCATCTTTACCTCCTATCAGTTGAAAAATTTGCTAAACACTTAATCTGTTTGTTTTTCTCTATACCTGCTGCCATGACCTTGACAAGACTTGCTGACAACCCATGTGTGAATTATTGCAAGGGCTCCCTTTGTAGCTTCCCTATCCCTGGTTTCTTCTCACTCCAATCCAACCTGCATGCTCCTGCCAGAAATTCTTCTTTCACCATCATTTTTATCAAGTCACTCTTCTACTCAAAAGTCTTTGATAATTCCTTTTTTTTTCAAACTTAACAATTCTTAAGCCTTCTGTCTGGTTTTCAAAGCACACCTTATCATGATCTAACCCCATTTGACTAATTTAATCCCAAGACCATTCAACATGCACTTCCTGATCTCCCCAGACTGGCCTCCCCACACTGTCACACATATGCCTCATACCCCTTTGTCTTTGCTCATCTGGGTCTTATTTTCACAAATGCTTCAGTTTTGCCCCTTCAAGTCTTAAAATTCAACTTATCCTTCAAGATCTAGCCCATGTTCCTCTTTCTCTAGGACTGCCTGCCTGTAAATTGCCAGTTTGCTCTCAGTTCCACTTTTCTCTTCCCTTGACCTCTTTCCATATCACATATGATGGAACTCTACTGTCTGGTCCTCCAGCTTTTACATAGAGTTGACCTGCAGAATGTATGAGAAATTATTCAAGAAGAAGAAAAGCCAGTATTTTTGTTTGTTTGTTTGTTTTTTTATCTATGCTTTCTATGGAATCTCTAGCAGTGGCTATATCTCCTTCATGGCTCAAGCTCCTATGGACAGTCTCAGCTTTTGAGCTGTGGAAACAGTATGCCCTCCCTTTGGTCCTTTCAGTCTATCTGTGATGCTCATTCTATGAGTTGCCTTTTTGGTTTCTCAGCTCTTCCATCATAGGTATGACCAAATTTTTAATTAAAATTCCTTCTGTTTAAAGGTCTAACATGGTTTCTGTTTCCTTGTCTAGATTTGAGCAGGGCTGAAATAGATGACTTTAAAATATCCCTTCCAATTTTGACAAGCTTTGTTCATTACCACCTAATGTAACCCTGTATTACTTTATTACATACAGTCTAGAATTGGGCAACACTGTTTTCATTTATTCCTTTATTCATTCATTCATTCAACAGATGTCTATTTACCTATACAATATAGATTAAACCACATTAGGTCTTGAAAACTTTTTTAAAAGGCAGGACACAAAATGGGTCACATAAAAAGCATTTATAATCTTGATGGTAGAAAAGGTTATCCACAAACAATTCAAACATCAACATAAGATAGTACTTAGATAAAGGCCAGGTGAATGCCATAGAAAAATGCTGCTGTTCTGATTTCAACATTTTGGCCTCAGAGATGAGGTCTTACATATGTGCTTGGAGGACTGAGTTTATGTCTTGAAGGTCAACAATATACCATAAAGCATATATTGTAATGCTTGGGGCATAGAGAGTATAGAATGTTAGTCAAAACCTAAAAAAAAAATTTTTTAAGACCAAGACAAACACAAGTAATCCTTTATTAAATGGTTATTAGGATATATTAATATAGGATTAATAATGAAAAGAGATCTCTCAAATTAAAAAAAAAACAATAATTTATTTAGCATTTATTGTTAAATATGCTAGGTGATGATGGAAAAAAACATATAAGTCATGGTCTCTGCTCTTGAGAACCTTACAATCTAGTGTAGAGAAATAAGTAAACAATAATAGTACAATATGACCATAACAATTATGGTTACCTACCACATATCAAACATCACACAGTTGCTTTATTTAAGTATAAAAACAAAACCTTTTAGGTAGATATTATCACATATAGTCATATATCACATATTGTTATTATACAAAAATAAATAAATAAAAACGTGAACTCAGAAACCATTTAAAAAAAACACATTTAAAGTGACATAGGTAGTATGTGGTAAAGCCAAGATAAAGTCATGTATACCTAAATTCAGAGCCATGAGTTACTAACTATGTAGTGCAATTTAATATATTTATCATCACTAGATTATCATCCTTTTTACAGCCCTGAATGTATGCAGCAGTAAAGAGCTTACAGAATTTATTATGACAAAGGAATTTATATGGCAGCCTAGCTAGGACTAAGAGTCTTCACCTCTAATCTCATTTTTCCTCTTTTCTCCTCATTCAGTAGAATGTATGTGGAAAATTAAGAACTCACCTTTAGGATATTTTAACTACAGAAACACATTTTTAAGAAAAAGGGTTTTAGGAGGAATGTAATGAGACCCATGGTGCTCCTCAAAGCAGATTAGTTGGTGGATGGCTTCATAACTATCTTTGTTAGGAAAAGGTACTGGCTTTCTTGAGGCACACTACATTGAATATGAATGACTATACATTTGGTTCAGTTCAGGTACAAAGCCAATAGTGTCATTTCTCAATTTTTCAATTAAAAGTCCAGTATTTAGTAAGAAATATTTTGCATTTCTGTGCAGGTCAATAACTAATTAACCCATTAATGAGTGCTTGAAAAGTGTGAGGTGTGAACATGTCCTAGCAATAGATAGGCATCATTGGATTCAGAACCTGGAATACATCAGTTTCTCTATAGTAAAATTTTAATTGAGGTATAATTAACATAAAAATGCACAAATCTTAAGTGTTAAGTTCATTAAGTTTTGACAATTTTATATACTGGTATAATCATTCTCTCAAACAAAATATAAAAGCAAAAACAAGCCCAGGACTTAATAGAAACTTTCTATATGCAACCATTAAACCACTTACTAGTCAGCTCTTCATGGTAATGAACCCATTCTGTTATATTTTGAAGTATCTTCTTTTTTGTAAAGAAAGGTATATATAACATTTTAAAGATGTAAGTGATATTAATACATAATCTTAAAAATGTAAGTAATATTTGATCTGCAACCTATAGTTTGTTGAGAACGGGGACAGACAAAATGTGCACTCAAAAGCCATTAGAACTGAACAGGAACCTAGAGTTCATCTCAGTCAAACCATTTAATGTTCTAGAAGTGAAAACTGAGGCTCAGAGACTTAACTAATTTCCCAGCTAAAAATAGAACCCAGATAATTTCACTTACAGCCCAACAGCCCATCAAGTTATGATGCCTTTAGAGAAGAAAAGTACTCTCATTCATTTACAGTCTGAATTAGAAAAGAAAGTCCAAAATCAATAGAAGTTTAGGAAAATACCAAATGGAAAAAATAAAAGCTAACAAAAAGACTGTTGGGAGTCACTAAAAAAAATATGGAATTTGAAGCCAGGAAAACTGGATTTAAGTCTCAGCACTTTCACTCATTAACCATGTGGCTTTAGTCAAGACATTTCACCACAATACTTTAATATCCTCAGCTGAAAATTGGGGTTGAAGATAATAATTATGTCATTATTTTCAAAAACAGAACTTAGGTGTAAATTGGGAAGGGGATTGGAAAAAGAACACCTGTTGTCCCTGGAGCTAAAAACTAAAAGTAGCAATCGCAGAATAATGGGACATAAGTGTTCCATGCAAGATGTGTGATGAAATCTAGGCTCACTGTTTGTGTAGGGTATCTTCATGCATAAAGAGGATAGAAAAAAAAAAATGCCAATTTTATCTCTGAAGCTATGGTGTATAGAAAGCTGTGGTCTCAATAACGTAAGATTACAAAAACACAGCCTGAAGTGAAACTGAGTTAGGCAACTCACTGACTCAAATAGTGGACCTCAATGTCTCTGAAATAACCATACAGCTGAAACCTAAAATGCCATTATGAAATTAAGCTTGGGACTGGAGTAATAGGGAGGTAGTTTCAAATGCCTGCAAATCTACTCACTAGGGAAGAAGATAGAAAATCCCTCTGACCCAAAATGGGCTCATCAGCCCAAATTTTAAAATTGATTTTTAAAAATCTGGAGCTAAGAAAGACAACGAATGAAATCAATAATTAGAACATTTTTTTACTCCTTCTGAAATTGATTCTAAGAGACAGTATGGGAAAGACTTAAAATATTAGGCTAGTAAGAGATAAATGAAGAAGTGACAATTAAAATAATCCAAAGATATGAACAAAGCATAAATAATGCAAGAATGAGTAGATATGACAATAGGACCAATAAATAAACATGGTTGAAGAGAAGGTAGAACAGATATAAAGAAATAGAAATAGGAACAATTAAAAACCATGGAGAAAAATTGAGATGTTCTATTATAGACCTAATAGGAGTTGGTAAAGAGGAGAATGGAAGAAAATCAAGTAAAACATCAGAGAACTTTTCAGACTTAAAAAATAAGTCCTTAGAATAAAAAGACCCTCAAACACCAATGTGAATTAATAAAGACAAATCTGCACTACATAACACCCTACTGAATCTGTAGAACTCCAAGAACTAAGAGAAAGGCCAAATTCTACAAATAATGATTACACTGATTGAAGATTTATCATCACCATGAATAGATTCCAAAACTAATAGGGTAATATATTTAAAGTGCTGATGAAAATTAACTGTCAATTCACAAGTTTAATCCTTATTAATCTATCATTCAAAAATGAGGATAAATTACATGAAGTAAAATGGAGTATAAATGGAATATATTAATAAGTATAAAAGTGAAAGTATAAAAAAGACTAATAGCATATGTACTATTTTTATTATACATAACAATTTACATATTAATTTTAGGTGCATTTTGCATGAGAATAACACATTATTGTGTGCTTATTTTTACTAAAATAATACCCTACAATGGGTGTTAAAGGAAAAGGGAGAATGTGACACTTCTTTAAGGATACGTTTTTATAATGTTTTAACATAGGAAATCATATGAGTTATTTTCCATTAAAAACAAGATTAAATCAATTTTGTAAAACTAAGTACAAACAGAAACAAATGAACATAAATGTGGATCAAGTGAATAACATAACCACACTTAATTAATGTCTTCACATGGATATCTGTTTATTAAGTCTACTAAAAAATCTTAAAACAATGACACTCTCATAGAAATGAACACTCCTGGTGCCAGGTCTTGGTTTCTAAATACCACGGCCAATAAAGAAACCAGTGCTCCTTGATTGACTCAAGAACTGGGGCAAGAAAGGTATTTAAGATAAGTATAGAACATCTTCTTGTGCCAGAAAGTTAAAAAGTTACCAAAAAATATGAAGGCATGTACCATACACATGGAGACCTGCCTGAAAAGGATCTAAATGTAAGACCTAGTGCAATTTCAGAACCATCATGGATTATAACCAGCTAACTATAATAAAAATCCGTAAGTCCATACTAATAATATATAGATGGATAAAAAATCTGAGTAGGGGTAAGGAGCAGAAAAGGGGGGAGGGAGGAAATGCTGGAAACCCTTCATTATGGTTGAAGACCAATAAAGAAAAAAAGGATAATGAAATTAGGAAATAATGATTTATAACCATTGTGATAAAAAAGAAATTGAGACAAAAATATCCAAATGGATCTGAACTAGAGGAACATAGTTACATGAGAAACAGATATTTACAAAGTCTAGAGGTATATAACTACAAGTTACTTATAAATTTTCAAAGAAAAAAAAACTAAGGAAACTGAACACTTTAACCAAATTATCAAAAAATTAACATTACCAACAAAGAACAAACATACATTATGTGCCTCTGGATATACTACCTCAAGAAAGACACAATATTATTTATGAAATAAATAAGCCAAAAAATAATATCTGCATTTTATCATGAGGAAGTATCAACCAAAACTACACTGGAAGACCATCTTTAACAGAGCATGCCTGTATTCAATATCATCAATGACATAAGCAACAAAGAACAGGTGAAGGTCTGTTTCTGATCAAAGGAAAATAAAGAGACATGACACTTAAATGTAATTCATGGCTCTAGATTGGATTCTGAACTGGAGGAAAATCACAGTTAGAACATTAGAGGGCAATTGATTATTTTGGAATACAATATGTAGATAAAAGTATTATATCAATGTTAAATTTCCTTAAGACATTGATTAAAGAAGGAAAATCCTTGAGTGATAGTCCCATTTAAAATGTCTCTTCCTCCATATATTTTAGAATCCAAGTTCAGTGAGAATATTAAATAAGTGTTTTCCCCCTTCATCACTATCCAGTCTGCCTGATTACTAGGCCCAGTACAGTCAACATTTCACATTCCCTAATCACTACTCCTCAACTAACTGAAGTTTAGTTTGGTTCTTCATACATATGCCAAGGAGGAAAGAGATGACACCAGGCTCCAGCAGTGGTACAACCTGCCTGAGCCCAGCTCCATGGAGACTCCTTCATAGACATTCAGGTCTTCATTGTATCTGTGGGAAATGAAACTGTATTGAATTGAGCCCACAATCTAATTAGCAGATTTTGAACTTTAGAAACCTTCATTATGTTATAATCTCACATTATCTTTTGAAGCTCAAAAGCAGTATAGCTCTCTACATTAATTTATCACAATAAGTGCTTCATCCCTGCCTTTGAATACCCTAAGGCTAATAATACACCCAAGGGTGTGATGCAGAGGATGACTCATAGATAGGTTTCCTTCTAGAAAGATTACTCTGTCTGTGCACATATATGCTACCATGAATGAATTTTTCTATACCTATGTGGTGACCTCTTTCAGTAGTGTGTGTGCTCGTGTTTGTGTATGTGTACAGGTGGACACTGGTGCTTATAGGTATAGATTCATGCCTCTGTGGAGCTATGTGGACATCTCTTTGTGGATAATGCCTCTGCACTGCTATTCTTCTGTGTGTGCATGTATATAACTCACACACTGATGAGTGTAAAGTAAAGGTGATGAACAATCTCTCTGTCAAGGATCTCTGAATTGCAAGTGACATGAAACTGAACTAAAAATTGTTAACCAAAAAAAGGAAATGTTTTGGAAATAAAGAAAATTTTACTGAATTGCCTGAGTTTAGCTTTAAATTCTCATTTGACCTGGCTGATGAGAAGTGGCTCAGTGGATTGGGGCCAGCCTACTAACCCAAAGGTCGCTGGTTTGATTCCTAGTCAGGGCACGTAACCAGGTCACAAGCCAGGTCTCCAGCTAGGTCCTTAGCTGGAGGCAGGTGAAGGACAACCATTGATGCTTCCCTCCCTTTTTCCCTCCCTCCCTGCCCTACTCTCTGAAAATAATAAATAAAATCTTAAAAAAGAAATTCTCATTTGAAAAAAATTCTCAACAGCATTAGGTGTAAGAGAAACGCAAATTAAAGCACAACAAGATACCACCTCACACCTGTTAGAATTGGCTAGTATCAGTAAGACAAGAAATCACAAGAGTTGGTGAGAATGTGGAAAAAAGGGAACCTTTATGCACTGTTGATGGAATGTAAGTTGGTATAGCCATTATGGACAATGGAATGAGGTTCCTCCAAAAAATAAGAATATAACTACTCTATGACCCAGCAATCTCTTTTCTGATTATCTACCTGAAAAAAAGTTCGAAAACACTTATTCATAAAGATATGTGGGCACCTATGTGCATTGCAACATTAAGTGCAATAACCAAGACATAAATGCAACCTAGCTGTCCTTCAACATATGATTAATACATATATACAATAAGGATTTGGTACATATATACCATGGAATACTATCAGCCATAAAACAAGATGAAATATTGCTATTTACAGCAACATGGATCAGTCTTGAGAGTATGTGCTAAGTGAAATAAGACAGAAAAGGACAAGGACTGTATAATTTCCCTCATATGTGGGATATAAAAAAAGCAAAAAATGTACAAATAAACCAAACAAACAAATAAGCTCATAGATGCAGACAACACAGAAGTGGCTACTAGGGATGAAGGATATCAGGGGTGGGATGAAGAGAGTAAAGCAGGTCAAGTATCTGATGACAGAAGGAGACTAGAGTTCGGCTGGTGAGCACACAATGTAGTATACAGATGCCATAGAACTGTACCCCTGAACCTCATACAATGTTATAATCAAAGTTACCCCAGTAAACTTCATTTATAAAACATTTTAGTAAAAAAATCCCATTTGGGAAAAGGAGAAGTGGGGAACCGCACCTCGTCCAACTGATCCTCAGGAATGCTCACGGGTGGCTGGCCTGAGACCCTCACCAGGGTCAGCTCATCCAATGCCTCCAATGAGCTATTTCAAGGCACTCTCTTTCATTGGGTTTGAGTCTCTTTGCTTCTAAGCAATTCCAGGGGCAAATAATAAATCCAGAAGTCCTTTCAAGTCACAGAATTTGAACCCAGAAGCTGATCTGGGAACTTTTGTCTCCTAGCCAACAGACCTCTCTTCACCTGCCTCATTTTCAGCTTTGTGGCCTGTATCTTGATTAATCAAAGGACAATTTGCAACAATGGCCACCCAGGGAATCAAACCTCCAAGCCTTAACTCAATCTCCTGCCATGTTACTTATTTGTACCAACTGTAGATTGCAGTGATAATCTCCTTTTTTATTTTCTTAATACTCTAAATCTCTGGAATACCTGGGTGTTCAGATATCTTAGATTTCAGGCTAAAGCAAGAAAGGACTTTCTTAGCAAAACTATATTGTTATTCTTTTTATTATATTCTTTTCTAATTTAAATTTTTATTGAGATTATTGTTGATTCACATAGAATTGGAAGATATAATACTGAGATAACCTTCAGACACTGTTCCTCATTTCCCCTAGTGAAAACATTTGGCAAACATATAGTATAATATCACATCCTGGATTTTGACATTGATACAATCTACCAATCTTATTCAGATTCTCCCAGTTTTACTTATAATCATTTGTGTGCTGCATATGTGAATGTGTGTACATGAAGGCTCTTGCTAATTCCATTTCCAGAAACTGTCCCCCTTGCTGAGGCTCTGCACTCACTTTCTTTTTAGAAAGTAGAAAGAAGGTGCAAAGTGAGATGATACCCTAAGTATTTGAGTTAATCCATGTGAAGTACCTAGAATTTTGGCTCACACATAGAAAGTGTCTGGCATATACAGTACATTCTTATTGCCATTTTTGAGAACTTCTTATGTGCTGGACACTTACAATAATCCTGCGAATTAGAAATTATCAGTACCCACATTTTGGATATTAGGAAACTGAGGCTTTAAAAAATTAAACAACTTCCCAGAGATCACAAAGCTAGTACATAATCAAGCCAAAACTGGTACCTATCTGCCCTGGGACACCCTAATGGCCCATGGAATTCCAATGTTACTCAGAGGGACAAAACTAGATATGCTCACAGAAGGGGCATTGCCTAATTTGCTCTACTTGGCTTGTGAACTGGTCTCTGCACATATGAGACTTTCTCAGTGCTTCTGAGTGTGCCTGCTAGTTAATATATTTTGAAGTCTGTTTCACCAATTCAGCTTGAGCAGCAAGAGCATAAATCATCCTCAGCCTCAGGGATAAAGGCTGAGTGTGTGTTTTAAATACAGCTGTTGTAGGTTAGCCACATCCTGGGTAAATCACCTTTATAGACAACTTACTACTTTCCCAAGAAAGTATCAGCTTTAATAAATAAGTATTAAGAATTGTTTTTTCTTAAAACAATTTTATGATGCATGCCTCTTTGTTGGTGATCCTTATTTGTGGAGACTGGATTAATCCTAATAGTGTCATGACACTTTCAAGACTATGGATCTAATGGGATGCTTCCTGGGCCTCACAACAGAATCCATACACAGTTATAAATATACTGAATAAAAGGTAACTTTTTCACTTTCTACCTGAATGTTACACTGTCCCTCCAGGCTAAATTACATTGTGGAGACATTCTGTACCACAAGATTACAGTTCTTGGTCACACAAAAGGGATTTCCTTCTTTCTTTTTCTTTTTTTTCAATGTATGGTTGCATTTCATCTGCCTCCAGCCACAGACCCCACTGGAGACCTGGTCTGCAACCTGGTTATGTGCCTTGGCTGGGGAATCAAACCTGTGACCTTTGGGTTCGCAGGCCAGCACTTTATCCACTGTGCTACCAGCCAGGGCTTGGATTTCTTTTTAATCATCAGAAAAGGCTTCAAGGAAAGTAAAATATCAGGTAAAACCTTGATAATGGCAAATATTTAAATTAATATCATCTCTGGGGTATTATTCTTGTATGGCTCACGTAGGTGGGGGTGTGTTAGGTACTTCCTCAGGCCTCTTTCTGGTCAAAAGCCTATGGTTACCATAATAGTAGCCCTAACTAAATTGGTTTCAATTAATCCACAATGCAAAGGAAGACTTTGGAGGTTAACAAGAAATATAAATGTAGAAATATGAACTGTGTTTTAGAAATGAGAATATCCAGCCCTGGCTGGTAGCACAGTGGATAAGGCGCCGGCCTGCGAACCCAAAGGTCGTTGGTTCAATTCCCCAGCCAGGACACATAACTAGGTTGCAAGCCAGGTCTCCAGCCAGGTTTGTAGCTGGAGGCAGGTGAAAGGCAACCATACATTGATGTCTTTTTCCCTCTCTGCCTCTCTCCCTTCCTTTCTCTCTCTGGAAATAATAATAAATAAAATCTTTTAATAAAAAAAAAAGAAATGAGAATATCCCTCTCTTATCTTCTTCAGTGGGTCATTTTTGTGTTTTATTTAATTTTTTTTTTTCAGTGAAAATATTGCTCACAGCCATTACCACTTTTCCCTTTGGGCCACAAAGAAGGGTAGCTGAAGAAGTTTCAGAAGGCGATGGTCCTGTAGAAATAAGGAGAAGCAACGAAAGAAAGAAAGGAAGGAAGGAAGGAAGGAAGGAAGGAAGGAAGGAAGGAAGGAAGGAAGGAGAGAGAAAGAAAGAAGGAAGTAGAGAGAAAGAAAAAAGAAAGAGAGAGAGAAAGGGAGAGAAAAAGAAAGAAAGAAAGAAAGAAAAAGAAAGAAAGAGCAAGCATGGCATCCTCTTGCCTGTGCCATCTATTAATCCATTATTATGTCTGATGGTGTTTCGTTCTTTTATTGTCTTCCATCTAGACAAAATAAAACTGCTGGAGGCTTACAAAATGATTTCCAATCCAAAAATCTCTTTCCTGTTACAGCCCAACAGGGATGGCTTCTCCTTTAATAAATGAGACCTGGAGGGATATGGTACCAGTGCAAACACAAGCAACATCTCATGGCTGAAACATACATCATATGCTGGCAGCATAAACAGTAAAAGCCCAGAGTCTTAAGTGCCATTGTGGACAGAATATTTTTTTGATTCACTCACTGATTCCCAAGGAATATTTTCTTACTTAGCCTGTACTGTGTTCCCAGCAACTTCCCAATTCTAATAGGCCTCAGAGAGCTTAGAGAAAGCATGATAGATGTGATGTCAAGCTGTTAATTTAGCAATGCTTCAAGGAGAAAGCAAGAGTGATTAATTCTTACACTTCAGAAATTATCCCCGTTGGGAAGGGGAAACTTCAAGATACTATTGGAAGAGAAAAGAATGAGTGGAGATGAAACATCAGGTACTAGGATTATACATCTTTGATATGCACGTGACATTGATGCTTTCCAAAGGATCTGCCATCACTTTGATTGGTAGCCTAGACAGTTATGTCCCAAAGGAGTAAGCCTGAACAAGAATAAAAACTGTAAGTCCCATTCTGGTCCAGGACTATGTATTCAAGCTGTTCATCTGTTGGCACAGGTAGAATATTTCAACCATTGCCATTAGTATTCTGTGAGCCCCTACCAACTCATAATAGGGTCTGTCATGGGAAATCCAACATGATTCTTGACCACAAGTTGCTTAAAATCCAGTAGGAGAATTAGCACATGCATATAAATAGCTATGATTCAAAGGAAAATGATGTAATCACAGAGGGTTCACAGGAGAGAAACATTACTTCAACTGGAAGGAGGTTTGAAGCTTTATTCATTCATGTACTTAATATTTACTGAGGCCTATTTATTGGGCTTAGCTTTTCTCTGAGCAATCACACTCAAATAAGGGTAAAGGGTAAAAAAAAAAAAAAAAAAATCCCATCAAGAATAGGTCTTATAATGCAATAATGAAAGTAGGCATAAAATACCCTGGCTTGGTCCCCTCTTTTGGGTCCCACTTTCCTGCTGCCCTTCTAGTTGTCCCTGGGAATGCTACCTTAAAACTGACTTGCACATGAATTCTTGCCTTGGGGTCTACTTCAGGGACCCAGCATATTAAGAAACATGACAGAGTTTTTAGAAAGAAAAAGAGGGACTATAAGAGGACATTTGAGGTAAGGCAGCCAACTGAGGCAGCGAGCTTTTATAGTGGGAGTAGGGAGGTGTCATCCCATAGCTACACAGTAACCTTGGAAAAGCACCTTCAATTTCTGGCCTAAGTGTCCATACATAAAACTTTTCACTTGGTCACAGAGGAGCTATATAATTCAATGCCAAGTATGATTTCATTTTAAAAAAGTTAAGTTAGGGCAAAAATGTATTAAAAAAAAAAAAAAAACTACACACACACGTCTTGATAATGCTCATTGTAAATCTCTTCCTTTGATAGCAGTTTTTATGGCATCTTTCTTCATCTATTTGGTCTTAATTGAAAGAGCTATGTCTGTGTTTTCAGAAATAAGAAGTAAATAAATGAATAAGTAAATAAATGAAGCTGTCTGGATTCCACGATCATCCTCTTTAAACAAGGAACTTACTGGTTCCAATTCTCTTCTTCTCCTTCTCTGGGTTCAGTAAAGAGTCATGCTTTTTGTATCATTTTTTTTCTTTATGATAGGCTGAGGTGTTGGTGAGGGAGCAGTTGAATAGTTGACTAATAGCCATAAAACAAAAATTACTTTCTCTGTGCTACTTCCACTATGGCAAACTCATAATGGAAATATCTTGAATTTTAAAACATTGTATAAAGGAAACCAGTAAATCTTGTACAGAAGCCCTGTTGTCATGTTTCTGTTACACAATCTTTCAATTTTCCCTGGTTAGTCAGATGAGTCATCCTCCTTTCCCTGTATTTCCCTGCTGGGTTTTTGACTTAAAGAATTCCCTGTGTAACAATCCCCTACAACTCAGGCCAGGAAAATTTTCCTCGATACTTCCCAGAGAAATAGTTAGCCTTGCCTCACGTAGTCAATCTTTGGATCTTTGCAACAATCCTGAGCAGCAGACTTGGCAATGATAATGATTAAAATAGCGACAGCTTAATGGATATTCTGTGCCAACTTCTATTCCATTCACTATACAGATACTTTCCCCCATTTAACTGAGGTTTAGAGAGGTCAATTATCCTGTTTCAGTATCACTACTGATAACTGACAGTCAAAATTGAATCCAGACATCTAATTCCAATAGCTAACTGTCCTCTTTTCCACTTATACTTTAAAATGTATAAATGTAAAATGTATTAATCCTGATCTTATTATTTAGAAGAACTTCTTTAAGACATACAGTCTTCTTTTCCTCTAGTAATGAACAGAAATTATAGAAATCATCCAGCCATGTAGATGAAATGGAAATTGGATCAGGATGTAGTCTTCAGTACTGGGTATAACTCAAATGCTGTAGATGGCGCTCATCATTCGTACACCTTTCTATTTGGAGAGTTGGCTTTCTCCACTGGTAATGAAAGTCACTTCTCTTAATGACATCCTTGTGAAAACTTTTGGCTCCAGCCAGTAGCCATCTTTGGATCACAACCCAACTACTAGTTTTAAAGGGTGATTCAACCACTAGCCCCAAGCAGAAATGCCAATGTCACTGTGCCCTTCTCCAATTCAAAAGACTGGGCGTCACAGAATTCCAGCGCCATTCCAGCCTGAAATTAAGGTGGTAGATGGCATGCTCTCAATGTACACAAGCCAGTCCCTGGAGGCAGTTGTCGCCCAAAAACTTCAACAGGCTAAGCAGAAGATTGACTTTGGTGAGGGATAGCTTCTTAGTAAATCAACAAATTGTTCTTTCACCTGGGGTGAAAATATGAAAAATAACGAGAACACTTAATGTCACAGAAGGTCAAGTCCTATAAAGGGCCTGTGTGATATGTGGTCCAAGTTGTTATTTTGGCAGATGGAAAAACAGGTTTAGAAAGAAATTGCTTGTACCAGGTCACAAAAAAAGCCAATGAGAAGTGTAGAGATGGAGACTGAACAGTCTAATACCCCTAATTGCCAGTCTCAGGGTCTTTGCAGTTCTCCCTTTTTGCTCACTTATATCCTCTCTGTATTTTTCCTTCAAAAAAGAATGTCTTTTTCATAAAAACTCAGACACAACTAGGAATTATGTTTAAGACAGTGTTTTATGCTTCAGATGTATCTTATATTTTGGTTTGTATTTAGCCTGCTTATACTTTCTTCTGTTTTCTGAACAGGACCCATTTACCTGTGACTTTAGAAGCTGGATGAACATAGAGGAGCCTTATCATTAGTAAATGTCACAGTATTCTCCTTCACGTTACAAAATATGTCGAGAATAAACCATGGATTAACAGTATGGTTAATGTCACTAATTCCATGTGGACCAGGCCTACTCCAGCTTGTTCATGCAGGTCTTCAAGCCAAGACCAGGCTCCAGTGCCAGTTTTACTGATGTGCCACCATGCCTGCCATGCAAGTAACTCTCCTCAGTCTGGAATCAGTTTTCTCCTCTGTAACACAAAGATCCTACCAGCCTTAGCAGATTACATAATGTGATATGGTGTTTTATCTTAATGCTTAAAGCAAGAGTCGTGTTTTCTATGTGTTTGCACACTCTTCTTCAAGCAAGACTGAGTATATTTTCACCAGGATCATCAAGCATGCTCCAATCATTTGAGATACAGTGTAAAGAAGTACACAACCTGAACCTACAGTCCAGTTCTGAAACTACTAACGCAGTAATTTACATAACTTCCCCAGGACTCTATTTGCTCATCTACAGAAATAAGACAGTACCTTCTTCATTCGTTAGTCAAAACCTAGTTTTTGAAAATCACAAGTGGACCAGGGTTGATGTGAATTTTTTGAAATGCAATAGCTATCTAAGCAATCTATAAATTATGAAACACATTATTGATGGAAAATATTATCAATGTTTTTTATTCACCTCAGACTTAATGCTTCTTAGCATCTAGCAGACTTGGATGACCCAAAGGGGAATAAAGCACACATTATATATGGAATAATGCAATAGAAAAGTGAATATAACTTAAAAACAGAGAACCTGGGAGGAAATGTATTCTTGATAGTTCAAAAAATATATTAAAGTTACCATCATGGTGAAAAGCTCATGTTCCTTTGACTTTCTGATACTTATTTTATGACTTAAGATTTTTTCCCATTTCTAAATTGAAAATGTTGTTAATAATTTTTCAATACTTAGGGTATCCTAACAACTTAATTAGTCCTGATATCCAGCAAGGAACTTAATTCACATCAACATTTGTTTATGGAGCATCCCACTGGTTCAGAAACAGGCCTCTAAAGTTAGCCTTAACTGCTCAGAAGGAACCAAAGTTAAGGGTGAAAAGGGAAGGTGATTTTTTTACAACGGAGTCTAAATTACTAGGCTTGAGATTTATGCCTCATATTATATTTGACATTCAGCATTCTACGAAAAAACAGACCTGAATCAAAAGGGTCAAAATGGCTCAGTGTGCAAATTTGAGGGTTCTGCGCAGGATGGGTGCCTAACCTCAGCGGGGATCTTCTCCCATTGTAAAACAACAGATCGAAGCTCAGCCGGTCCAAGAGAAATTGCACTCTCCATTGCCACTAGAGGGCCCCATCACCAGGTAACAGGGCAAAAAACCCCTGACATTCCAGTGAACATCTCAGACCAGGAAGTTTCCACCTCCCCACTGGAAGGGGTCTATTGAAGCCATGATCACTGCAGCCATGTCTTGTGTGTGACTTTGGTCAAGTCCCTAATTAGTAACAGCACTATCCCACACATATGGGATGTTAAATGACATAATCCTCACAACGGTCCTGTGAAATAGGTATGTTTGCTGTTCTCATTTTACAAATAAGGAAACTGAGACAGAGTCATTGAACAATTTAGCCAAATCCCTCAGCCAGAAAAGCACAGAGTTGGGATTTGAACCTGATACTCTCTGATTTCTAAGTTCAAATCCTTAGCGGCAATGCTTTATTTTCCCTGGTACCTGGTAACTCAAGCAGCTTTTAGTTCATTATCATGAGTTTGGCAGTGAGTTTAAAGACTATGAGGACTATGCTAGGTGAGAATCCAGACTGTGAAGTTTCCAGTTTCTAGGGGAAATTTCCTTAACTAAGTTAATTTCCTTAACTAAGAGTTGAACAAAAGAGAGGGGAGAGGGCAGGGAGAGGACGTAGAGGACGCTAGGCTGTCTTAACATGGCTGTGGCTCCTCTGCACTGCAAGTGTTCCCTTATTCTGTTTTCTTCCATCCACCTGCTGTGATGTTACCCAGATAAAGTGAAAAGGGGTAGAATTCAGATAAATCTGTGGAAGCCTGGAGGGCCTGCAGAGGGGTACTTAGAACTGGACAGACCAGAGGAGTCTCCTGAGAAAGAGCTAGTCTAAGAAATAGTTGCCAAGAACCAGAATAGGAACAGAATCATAGGTATGGGAATCATTTAGAGGGTTATCAGCTGGGAGGGGTGGGGGAGTGAAAGGGGAGAAAGGGAGAGATGGTGCAGGGATTAAGAAGCATAACTGGTGGGCTCAAAATAGACAGGGGGGTGTTAAGAATAGTACAGGAAAGGGTGAAGCCAAAGAACCTACAGGCATGACCCATGGATGTAAACTAAGGGAGTTAGGACTGCTGGAGTACTGGGCAGAGGGGAGAAAAAGGAAAGAAAATTGGGACAACTGTAACAGCATAATCGATGTAAGTAAATAAACTAATTAATTAATTTTAAAAATCTGAAAAGAAACAAAAAAGAAACAGTTGTGAAAGCTCAAAGATTCCTGAAACTGCCTCTGGGCTGGGAAGAAGGAATGATACTGAGAATTATCTGGTGTCTCTCCCTTATATTCCACCCAGCTCAGCCCCCTAGTCACAAATCCTAGGGAAAGAAAGCCTACCCATAAGGCCTGAATATGGAGTGTTTTCCCCCACTGTCTCTTTACGGCTTTAGAAGTAAGGTGTCTCACCACTGTGGGAATGGTGTAGCAGACAATGGCACAAAGGTGAGAGAGTTTTTTTGCCCATTTCTCAGACATCAGCATCAATAGCATCAGTATCAGCAGAGAGGTACAGCAGTGTTCTTAACGGCAGGCTGAAAGGCTTTGGAATTCCATTGGGAGATGCCAAGGGCCATAGCCACAGCAGAAAGCAAAGCAGTGGCTTGAGTTGGGATTCAGAGGGCAAGAGGAGACAGGTCCCTTGGTATAACTCTTTTGGCACCATCAAGTAGGCACACAAGCAGCAGGGAAGTAATGAAATTATCAGCGAAATAGATATTTTGGCAACCAAGGTTAAGGAGGCTTAGTTGTGCATCAATATGTGTACCATATCTGGGGGCATCTCAAAGTAATTGAAGGGATAGTTATCAAGAACTAGAGGTTTAATATTTTACTTTTCTTTCTTTCCTTCTTTTTTTTTTTTTTTTCATTTCTAAGGGGGGAGAGAAATCTATTTAATTTTCATTAAAATTAAGTCATGTTCATGAAAAGCTATTTCATACATCCACCACCATGAGGACAACATACTGGAGAAAAAAAATTCATAAGGACTATGACCTCTCACTTCTGGTTTTCATGGAGGGAAGCAAGATCCAAGAGTTATAATCTGATGCCACAGTAGCAAGGAGGCAGCTTTCCAGATATAGCCTCTATCATCAAGGGCATACATGGACTTCTTAAGGATGGGATGTTTTGTCTTAGAGTAATGGATCCATGACCTGGTTCCAATAGACTCAGGAAGTTAATTCATTAGGAAACAGATGATTTTTTACAGAAAATTCCATGGTAGGCTAAAGTTATATGAGTTAATTTTGGGAAGCTACTTCAGCTTTAATGTTCTATTGTTCTTTGAACACTCAAAAATCTTGGGATGAGGGAGAGATATTTGAGAATGATCTTTCTGAGGTGGCCTCTGGATCAGGTGCAGCTTTATTGTTTTCCTGCTTTTCTGAAAATGATAGGAAAATAACTGACCATTATCTATTAATAACTTTGTGTTCAAAACTAGAATTATGGTAATGTTGCAAAAATGTCATGGCTCTTGGTACATGTTTTTACCACCATGTTCATTTATGGAGTTGTTTTCCTTTCTCTGTGTGAAGGAAAAGGGCAAAAATGTGTCTCCAAACTTCCATGGAAATCTCTCAATGTCCTCACTCAGTCATAGGCTTCTTATTTGGCTGTCACTGAAACCCATCTTCCACCATTTTCCCACTTGGTCCTATACTAATGTCTACTTTTTTAAGTGCTCCAATGAATTCCTAACACTTTTCATGCATTTATCATCCTAGATAGTTCCCAGTGTGGCCCTGAAAATTAGGGAGAGTGTCAGGGATTGGGGAGTGCTGGGCCTTGACACTACCCTAGGACAGAGGGGGAATTGGGTGATCATTGCTTCCTGCGCAGTGAAGATTCAGCAAGGAGGACAAGCCTGCAGACAGAGTCAGCTCTGGCTTTACTATGCTCTGTTTCTCTCTGGATCTTTCCACAGAGCAGAATCTCACTACCTAAACTATAATGCTCTGGCTCTCCTGTATATGTCCCCTATAGCCCTATGTAAGTTTCTCTAGGGTATAGATAAGGAGAGAAACACAGAGGTCATGGGATATACATACACTCAATTTCATGACAGATTGCTCTCCAGAATGGCTCACCAGTTTACACTCCCACCAGCAGTACATGAAGGGTCTCATTACCCCACATCTGTGCCAACAATGGTATCATCTGACTTTGTAATGATACCAATCTGATGGGTGCGAATTTAGTCTCATTATGGTTTTAATTTACATCTCTCTGATTACTTATGGTGTTGGGAATCTAGTCATGAGCAGGTATGTAGTTTAGGTTTCTCCTCCTTCTTTAAATTGTCTATTCATGTTATTTGCCAAAGCTTCTCTATTTGCTGTTGATTTGCAGGAACTGCCTAATTATTTTAGATGTTAATCCCTTGTCAGTTTTAAATGTTATAATTATATTCTCCTAGTCTGTCCTTCCATCTGTTACCTTAATGTACAGTGTCTTTCAGTGAACAGAAATTCTAAATCTTTATGTAGTCAAATTCATACATTTTTTTCCTCTATAGTTTAGACTTTTTGCGTATGGCTCAAGAAATCACTTCTCATCCCAAAGTCACCTGGGTATTTTCCAATATTCCCTTACCTGTTTATAATTTATCTGTACATTTAACAGTTTAATGCATTATAACTTTTATCCATTTATATTTCCCATTTTAAGCCACTTTTGACAGTGCTATATGCTAAAAGAGATTCATCTTTCTTCCACTAAATTACTACATCCATATCTTACATATAAGAATATCATATAATTTATAATCTAAACTGGAAGAGACTTGGGAGTAACAGAGGACATTATTTGAAATTTTGCTAGGCAAACAGGCATAAAGTAGAACTTTCTCATGCAAGTTGGAATGGTTACCTCAAATTTATACCATATTCCATATGAAACTATTTAATCTGTTCTACTGCATTATTTACTTATTCATGTTACAGACCACATTGTTTTCTTTTGTGGTTATATAATAACATGTGGTAGAGCAAATATTAACTTTTGCTCTTCCTTTCCAAAATTGTCAGTTACTCATGGACTTTCATTTTTCAAATTATTTTTTGGACCCAGTATTTCAGATTTCTCTAGAGAAGTTTTGATTGAAATTCCATGCATTATTTATTTAATTTGGAAAATTGAACATTTTTTAAAAAGATTTTATTCATTATTTTTAGACAGGAGGGCAGGGAGGTTAGGATGAAAGGGAGAGAAATATCAATGTTTGGTTGCCTTTCACCTGTCTTCAGCTGAGGACCTGGCTGGAGACCTGGCTTGTAACCTGGTTAGGTGCCCTGACTGGGAATCTAACCAGCAACCTTTGGGTTCACAGGCTGGTGCTAAATCCACTGAGCCACCAGTCAGGGCTAAGTGTTAAATGGTCCCAACCATTAACATGATTTATCTCTACATTTATTCAGATATTCTTGCATACATTTTGAGAGAGGTATTTATTTTTCCAAAATCACTTTTTATTAGGTTAATATATTTATAGTTTATAGTTTTATATCATTAATGACAAATATGTTTAACTTATTATTTGTGAGAAAAATTCTGTTGGTTGTTATAATATCATATTTTACCCTGAACCAGGTTTCTATACCAAATAGTTTAGAAGATATGTCACTTTTCTTAAATAATTATGTAATGTGAAACTCTTTTTTCCTCCTAATATTGATACTTCCTGTGTTTCTTATTTTACTATATTGTTCATATTTTCTAGCACTAAGTTAACTAATAATGGTAACAAGAGATTCTTTTCTCATATGAAATGTATCTGAAATTACAAAACTCAATACCAAAAACAAAAATTTAAAAATGGGCAAAGAACCTGAATAGATACTTCTCCAAAGAGGACATGCAGATGGCCAATAGACACATGAGAAGATGCTCAACATCATTAGTTATTAGAGAAATGCAAATTAAAACCACAATGAGATATCACCTCTCACCTGTCAGAATGACTGTCATCAGTAAACCAACAAACAACAAGTGTTGGCAAGGGTGTGGAGAGAAGGAAACCCTTTTGTACTATTGGTGGGAATGTAGACTGGTGCAGCCACTGTGGAAAGCAGTATGGAGATATCCCAAAAAAGTAAAAATGGGTCTGCCTTTTGACCCAGCAATCTCACTTCTGTGAATATATCTGAAGGAACTTGAAACACTAAATCAAAAGAACGTAAACACCCCTATGCTCATTGCATGTAGCATTGTTTGCAATCGCCAAGATTTGGAAGCTGTTCAAGTGTCCATCAGTAGATGAGTGGATAAAATAACTATGGGACATTTACACAATGGAATACTACTTGACTATAAAAAGGAAGAAAATTTTACCCTTTTTGACAGTATAGATAGATCTGGAGAACATTACGCTAAGTGAAATAAGCCAGTCAAAGAAGGACAAACACCATTTACATGTGGAATCCAATGAACAGACTGAACTAACAAGCAAAATAGAGACAGACTCATAGAAAGAGAACAGGGTGAAAGCTAAGTGGGGTGGGGACAGGTTAGCAGGTGGAGGGATTGAGCAAAAAGGAAAAAAGGAAAAGGGACTCATGGGCATTGATAACAGTCTGGTGATTGTGGGAGAGTAGATATAAGAGGACTAAATGGTAATAAAAAAACAAACTATCAGAAATAAAAAATAAAATAAAATGTTTTCATATATGTGTGTGTATATATACGTATGTATAGATACATATCTGAAATTTAAAAAAATAGATTTTGCTGGAACTTTTCTATATAGTCTTTCACTAGTTAATGAGATTCTTTTCTATGGCTTGTTTTTGTAAAAACTGTACTATTAATAGGAATTGAATTTCATACGTACTTTTTTTATATATATACATACTTTAACTTTGTTGAAGTAAGCATGTGATTTGGCCCCTTAGTAAATGGGTGTGCTAATATTTTGAACATGGAATAGTTCTTGTGGTGCTGAGATATTATTCATTGTTTTTTCTTTAATATTTGAAGTTGTGATCTCATAGTTACCTTAGACTTTCACATCTATGTTCAACAATAAAAAATACCTATAATTTTCTTCATAGGTAGCCTTTTCTATAGTCTAACATCAATGTTACACTAGCCTCTTTTCTTCTGTCATTGTGTAGGACAACTAAAATAAGAAGATTATTTGTTTATTGGGAGCTTTGTATTGTTTGTTTAAAAATCACTTATAAACCACTTGGCCCTGAGATTGTGGTGGAGTATAAGAGAGAGGTTTGGGCTTAGGAGTTTTCTAATAATCATTTCAATTACTTTTATAATTTTAAAAATTTTTAGTTCTTAATTTTTTATTTCTTCTACTGATTCTGGAATTTTTAAAAAATATGTCTATTGTATCTAGGTTTACCAGTGTATAGGTATTAAGAGTATTGTTTTTGTAATCTCCATGACCTGCAATTATAATTATACAATTGGACATTATATCTATGGTTCTATTTTCCTCTTGCCAGTTTTCATTTATATTTCTTTCTCTCTTTTTCTTGATCAGAAGTACCAGTATTATTACCAAGTATCTACATATCTTATTCATTTTTCAAAAAAAAATGATTTGTTTGTGTTCATTTATATATTATAATTGTTTATTTTCTTAATTTTTATTTCAAAATATTGAGATAATGTTATGCTGTTGCTGTTTTTCTAGCTTTATCAGTAAAATATTGCTTTAATTTTTATTGTTATAGATGTATTTAAAGTACACAATTTCCTTTGAAGGATGCTATTCAAATCATTTATGCCTTTGCTTCTTTTTATCTGTTTGAATTAACTGTTCTCCAGGACTCTTCAACTTAATTTACTTTCATTTTGTTTTGTTTTTCCAGTTGTCACTTTGTGTATTTTGACTATTCCCTGATATGGTGTAAGAAAATTTATGATCACTTTGTATTCTTGATCTGTTGTTCATGTTACCACTATATTATATATATCTTTTTTTTCCTGATGATGATTTATCATTTCTAATTGGTTCAACTTTGAAATTGTTATTCTGGCTTAGTATCAGATCATATCTGCCTGGTATCTTTCTTATGCTTTTATTTTTAATTCTCCTCTATACTTTCATTTTAAGGTAGCTCATACACATAACATTGATAACATAAGAGTGACTCTTCTTTATAATCCAGTCTGAAAGGGTCTGTTTTGGGTAGGTGATTATAATCCAATTACATCTAGTTTAATTGTTACTTTGTTAGAACTTACTCTTGCCAGATTGCTTTGTATTTTTCTATTTATAAAAGTTGTATTTTTTTCCATCCCAATTCCCTTTTTTTATTATCTAGATCAAATTTCCTTCTGGTTGCTTGGAAATTATACATTCTATTTTATATACTGGGGGCTAGCCTTAATTATCAACATATATATACACCAATATTTAAATCATCAGCATGTAAAAAGCATATATATATATATATATATATATATATATATATGATTTTTTTTTCCTCAGTGAGGCAAGTGCTCATGTACCTCCTATCTCCCCCTGCTTTGTTGGTATCATTGATGATCTACAGCATAGATGACTCTATACTATTTTTTTTTAGTAAGAGGGTACTAAGTTGCTTGCTTTGTTATCTCCAATATCCATTCTCCCTGTTTCCTCTAGTGATAGAGCCCCTGGGTTTTAGCTTAACCCAAAATAAAGACTACATTTCCCAGCCTCTTTTGCAGCATGACCATGTAATAAAATTCTGGACAAAGACATGTGTGAAGCAATGTGTACAATTTCTGGAACATTTATTTCAAGAGAAAGGAGATGATCTTTCTTTTCCTCTTTCTTCATTCAGCTGCTTGAAACATATTGTAGTTTTCAGACATTTTTGACCATCAATGAAATCAACACTTAAATGGGAAGATAAGCAAGGCAGAGGGAGTCAGGATTCTTGGCCACCAGATAGATCAAAACCCTCCCACAAGCCCTGGACCACTTACCAACTGATTCTTAGGAAAGAAAGTAAATAACTCACCTCATGTATGCTACTTTTCTGCTGCTCCTGTAACTAATTATCATAATTTTAGTGGCTTGAATAAATTTATTATACAGTTTTGGAGGTCAGAGGTCCTAAATTCAAGGTGTAGGGCAGGGCTGTATCTCTTCCAGCTACTCTAGGAAAGAATCTGTTTCTTTGTCTTTTCCAGAATCTACAAGTTACCCTCATTTCTTGGGTTATGGACCCTTTGTTATATCATTTAAGTCTCTCCTTCCATCATCACATCTCCCTTCCTGACTCTGACCCTCCACTCTCCTTGTAAGAAAATTTGTGATTACATTGACACACCCAGATAATCCAGGGTATCTCTTTATCTTAATGGCATCAGCAAAGTCCCTTTTGCCACATAGGCTACTGTATTCACAAGCTTCAGAAAGTAGAAATTAACAATAGCCAAGTGCTGGAAACAGCCTAAGTGCCCATCAGTGGATGATTGGATCAAAAAACTTTGGTACATTTACACAATGGAATTCTATATAGCAGAAAGAAAGAAGGAACTTGTACCCTTTGCAACAACATGGATGGAACTGGAGAGTATTATGCTTAGTGAAATAAGCCAGTCAGTGAAGGACAAATATCATATG